>JABASC010004478.1:0-11804 GCA_019776185.1 Plutomurus gul | reverse complement strand
ACATTGAACATAGAAGGTGAAAATATGTTGAAAAAGTCTTTGTACTACATATATATGGGATTATATTTATATCAAAGTTCAATACAAAAGGCAATTAATTATAACCGACAGATTTTGACAATGAATATTTTAATAACATTTGTTCTCATTGTCAGTTGTTACATAATTGTAACGAAGAGTTAATTAAGTTTGCTTAGTCGACGCACACGTGTAGGAAAATATATATAAACTAATATAAAACTACTATTAACTAGTCCTTCTTGCATTATAAAATATCTAATTACTTATGGATCAATGTCGAAATTGAATCTACTCGCAGATTTCATGTTATTTTTTACTTGGTTGCTTTTAAGAATATTCGACGTCAAAGTGCAGTGAACTAATGGTGAGACATTCTGTAAATTCTATGTAGCAGCAGTACCTATACCTATAGATAAAGATATGAGCACTAATTACCCATGCACAATTTTTAGTAGTGCAAGTTGAAAGCCCTAAAATTAAGGAATTTGCAGACAAATAAATTCTGAATAAATTGCTGGAAAGATCCATTAAGAAAATTTATCTTGTGCTCATTTTGCTTCTGCAATATTATTAGTCCCTAAACGAAATACGTAAGAGGACTCGGCGGATATTTTACCTGTTAGTTGATGTCTAGTGGAAAGTAGAGTCTTATCAAACAGTTTCATTAACTTCACGACTTGCACTAATTTCACCAGTGTAAACTGGATAAACAGGAAATTGTAGGCCATCAATTAGGTTGCTTGGAACGATGTATTCAAGCAAAAAAAATCTGACTCGTTTCTCCAATGAGTATGAGCTTGTAAAATTCCTTCAAGTGCTGGTCTCACGACCAAAAATGCCTCAGTGAAAGCAAAGAATGTGCGGAGCAAAAACCTGGACACGTTTATTTTGTACTTACCATTAGTTACTATTCGCTTTTCCTTTGCAGGAAAACCTATTCATACGGATTTGTATTGTTCGACGTATTCTTTGCAACAGTTTTTGTAAAAAAAACTTTGGGACTTTACGCTTTCGTATATACGCATTCACATTATCCAATCTAGGAAATACTAACATAAAGAACACGATAAAGGGTTGAAATTTGGGGGTGACTTGAACAATCTTTTTCTCTTCACTTTACATTTGTACAGTGAAGCAATAGCATTGCTCCCAACCTACCCAAGTGCAAAACTTGTAGGAAAGTTTATTCGGAAAACGAATACTTGTTTGAACTAAGAACTTGTTGATCTCTGAAAGCTAAAGATAAATCTGAGAAATGCATACATCTTACTCAAAAGTTATTTCTCATTTTCCAAAGTAAAAAGTGTAAACTGTATTCTGGTGAATTCTTCAATCTTTTGAATACAACAACAAATTGTAATATTGTAAGCAGTTGTGTTTATGCCTCGTCCAATCACTTTAAGCCTAAACAGTATGCACTTAAGTTGAAACTTGAATAAAATTACTGACCTTCCAAACGTTAATAATATTTAAAATATAAGTACCAAACGCGAAACCGATCTTGTGTATAGAGTTATTTTGTTATGATTATACCTCTGTAATGTATGTATGTGAATATTATTAGTTTGTAGACCAGGTGACAAAAAGAGTTTGTAATTCGGAAATTTCTGCTTGCCAACAGATCAATCAGAAAAAGTTGATGTTAATGCACATAGTATGCCAGATACTGCTGTAACAAAAACGATCGAATGAATAGCATTACTTGTGTTACCGTAGTTTGAATAATATGAAACTTTATAGAATTCCTAGAATCTACTTGAAAATCTTATTGCAGGTCAATTGTTGCTTATTATCCATCAAAACTTCAAATATTGAATGAATACTTGAATATCTCTAATTGTGCAACACAAATTAAAACAGAATTAAATAAATCTTTTACCTGTATTAGAGTATAACATTGAATTCGACTTTTTGCAACAGGAATTATTAGTTCGATACCGCACAGTAATGTATGTTGTTGTAAAAAATAAGTTTTATGCTTGAAGATTCAGACGACATATTTACCACTGTTTGTTGAATTCGAAATATTCTTATATTAATAATATCATTTATGCCGAAAAAGTTTCGGTTTCTTTTTTTTCAAAATTATTTCGAAAATATTCAAACCTGAATACTTAGATGATATTACAGTGTGGATAAACGGTATAATATAATTCGCAGTGCGTATCAATATTCATTAGAGCCTAGTATATTTACTCTCTGCAATGTGTACATGAGATCATTAAGGGAGAATTGAGACAACAGGCCAAATGGACCAGAAGGCTGCAAAGCAGAGTCGACTGACTTTGAGTGAGTTTGAGGAAGAGTGATCGATGACTTAATTTCGGGAGTCTGGATGCGTTTACGTTTCTGTAAAATTGCATCGCATGTATTCCGTGTGCGTTGATGAGAACTGTTATTTAAACTTGTTTTTCTTTCCCATTCTCATATCTATCTTCCAAGAATAAAACTCTCACTAAGAATACTTTTGCAATTTTCTTCGCCGCTACCTCAAATCACAGTGCACGAGAATGGGGAAAACGATATTGCGTTTTAGGGCCCATATGCATCCATACGTAACAACGTCTTGAATTTTTACCCCACTTCTTTCCTAGAAGGAAATTGAAGCAGATAAGTCGCTTAAATCCTTCTTGAAATAGAAATGAACAGAGGAGAGTGTAAGCTAACAAAATCTCAACCTCTTTTTGATACAGACAGCTAGCTAAAAGAATTACAAATATATAAATGTATGTACGTACGGTTAGAGAATACGTAACCGTGTTAATGAAATGAAATGCCAAGGACGGTCTCACTACATAGTTTAAACTAAATAAATACACAACCACGCTAATTTAACTAGTACAAAAAACAAACACACATACGAACTAAATACAATCAACTGTGATTTATCAAACTCATTCCACTTTGCATTTCTGCCTCGCTTTGCAGAACAGAATTTTCTCTAAATTGGTGCACGAATTGAATGCATGCAATCCATGTTACAGAAAGAGATTTAAAGTGAATTTCTTACCTCCGCCGTTTTTGTAGCAAAGATAGGGAAATCGCCAAACATTTGCAAGATCCACTGCAAATCCAATGACAGAGAGTAAGAAATCGACTTTCTTTGCCCAAGTTTCTCTCTCTTCCTCGACGATGACAAGGGGTAAGACATGAGTCCCCACTTGCATTTGATCTTCTTGACTGTCGCTGCTGCTGTTTGCACATTTGACTTGATGGACCTCATCCGGAGATTTACTGCTGCCCACCTCTGCAGGGTCCGACGGAGAAACTGGGTCCATGGCTGCGCTGGATCCTTGAGATGCAGCGCTCTTCCTGCGCCCCATACTCTCCGTGGGCATCACGCTGCCCTCTAAAGGACTGCCGGCCCCGCCTGCACTCCACGAACACAGGTGCTGCTCGATTGATGTAGGATTTCAGTCAATATTTCCACTAATGAATAGAAAAGGATGAAAACAGTTCTCAAGTTGCGTCAATGATGTTGGCCCAAGTGAAACTAATCTCGGAAAGGGATACTTTTCCCTTAAAGAGGCTGCACGACGAAATTCATCCACTTCACAGCAGCCAGCTAAGAGTGGATTCTGAGTGTCTTTGAAATGCGACCAAGTTGCTTCAAGTTAGTAATAATACACTCGTGTCACACCTTTTACAGCTTTCGAGAAGAAGTAATTCTTGGGCCAAGCCGAATCGTCCCATCCACTCTTGACTTGTGAAGAAGACGTGTGCATTTCCATTTGTGACGGCTTCCCAAAAACTATCACCTTCTGCTGAACAAACAAGGAAATTGTGACAAAAGGTGGAAATTGAAATCACTGCTTATGTTTTGTGGACGAAAATAGGCCAAGGAAGTCATCTATAGAGAAATTAGTTGGAAACAAGGGAAACGAAAGGAAAAGAAAGAGAAAAGCGTTTTTCACACAGCAATCGACAGAGAAAATGTCTGATTCGAAGGAATAATGTCACTGGTACAGGGTTACCCCTTCAAGTGATCTGTATAGTTGGTGGTGCAGCAGCCGAAGCAATAAGGTGGATGACTGAGTGACTGACTGGCTCAGTTTCTTTGTTTTAGTTTGATCTCATGCTATCCGATCTATAGAGTAGCTTTTCACTTTTGCTGTTTTCTATATGACTCCACTGCCTTTGATCCTTACATGATTAGTGATTTTGAGTTGTGTTCTGGCACTTGCCTCGGCTCCCTTTCACAGCCAACTGTACAGCACAGATAATATGCAACATACTTGTCTGTCTTCAGTTCCTCTTATGCTTGGACACGACTCGGTGATTTTCTTTTTTTAGCATCCACAGACACTGTAGCTCCTCCGCTCAACTGGTAGTACTTCTTGTGTGGTCTCTGTGCATTTCCAGTGGATGCTGGTCGTGCAGTCTGCCGTGTGCCAGCCACACAGAGACTGTAGTAAGGCTGGGTGCGTGCGAAGTCACTGCACGATCTGAATTCCCGTCTCGAGGCTGCACTGTGGCTTTTTCTCAGTTCCTCTCAGCCCCCAAAAAAAGAGCAACAGTCCAAACAGGAAAGTCGAACTGAAAAATCTTCCATACGAATCTCCATTCGAAAGCCAACTGTTTTCTCTTGGAAGAAAGTTCTGCTATGTACATAAAAAATTCTCCTCTCATTACTCACTTGTGTCAACAACCGTAAATACTCGCCGCCTGACTCCGTCTCGCTGGAGCTCTCGATGCCTTTAAAACAGAATATTATTTATGCTCCCACCTTGCACGGCGCCCCTGCCCAGAATTAATAGCTACCGTACCGTGTGTTAGCTTAGCACCTACCATATTATAATATGGCAAAGATATGAATACATTGACTAATCAATGACAATTTGGAGCACCTCCCGCATTGTGCAAGAGAATGAGAGTGGATTCAATTGAAAATGGATCTTTTGTGGAGGAGTCTTAGTGGGACAATGAAATGTAAGTATGTACGTATGTACAGGGGAATGTATGCTGGTGTTAGGTGGTGGGTCTACGTAGGAGCAGAGTGCAGCCTTGTACAGCCTTGTACAGCCGTGTGCATATTGTTAGATGGTAGAATTGGTGAGATGAGATAGAGATTTGTTGTGATAGGGATGCTGCTTGGTGGACTACTACTTACTACTTGTAGAGCCGTGATTTTGTGTATGCATGTCAGCATTAGAAGTGAGCACATTTCTATTCCTCTGCGAAATATTTGGATTCTGTAGGTATTTATAGAGGTGGGTAGCACTAACCAATCATCTGAAACTATCTTTGATTACAGTCACTCCACTTGAAGATGTTGAAAGCTTTCATTTCTTTACTATTACCATTTCATTCGATGTCTACTCTGACTCCATTGTCTGTATATTCGATTCTCGTAGTCTCAACTCAACTAAAGCCTCTGTCAAGTCTTCCTTCAGTTCTTCACTTCTCTCTCCCCAACAAGACAATCCAACTTTTCCTTGGCTTTCACCCGATTTCATCATTCCTCCTATTATTACTTGCCTACAGTCAGGGAATTGAACTTTCTGCTGCTGTTCTGCACTACTTGCTTATAGTACTTTTCCCATTCCTTCATAATATTCGTCCACCTTTCAGACTACTATGCCTACTACATAAGTACGGATATGTATTGTGACAGACATTTCACATATACCTAGTAATGCAATCATAAGACGCACAGACAAGGACACCTCCATGCTAAATGCTATGAAATGAATAGCTCTTTAACATTTTACCAGGCTGTGTGCTAGACACACTTCGTGTGTGAACCTGACTCACTTGCCTACACACTAGCTACTAGCTACTAGCTACCGCTCTCAGCTTCAGTGCCAGAAAAGATATTATATAGATCTCATAGTGGCTAAACACTGGCAAAACGACTATTGTGTCTTAGAAACGCATTCACAATGGAGGTGCTCAAGAAATAGAGTTGAAAATTAAAGCTAATCATTCCCAACTAAATGGTTCTTGAAGCAACACTACTTTTTGTACGTTTAGAAGCAACTGCGTAGAAAGATTTCAATTATATACTCAAGCCGCGCCAAATACACACAGGAGCAAACCCACAGTTTTGTACATAATAATATCTAATGTTTCTTACACAAACACATTATATACAGTCAGTAATGCAATGTATATAAAATTAATCAATACACATGTGTGGTAATTTAATTATGCTAGCACTCGTTCAAATCTGTACATTTCCATGTACTATCTCTTTGTTTACGTCCACTTTGTAAGCCTTTAGTTGGATGCTCCAGAGCCACCACCAATGATCTATCTTCACTTTCCTTCTGCTATAAAACAATAAATAAAGGAATAGCTAGCATGCAAAATGTAAACTAACAAATCATGAGTGCAACTGACGGGACAAGTTTCCCACATCCTACGTACTGCGTATGTATCTATAGTCTGAAAATTAAGTCGTGCATTAAAGTTTTGCTGATTACAATGAGTAGTAAGTGTAATGAATGTTATTTCATTACTCTTGTGCGTACGCGTAGAAAATATGAATCGTTCCTATATAATCTGATCTATTATTATTATTATAGACTGTGCAATGTGTACACCATGAATTTAAAACTTACGTACTAAGTACATAAATACACGAATCTGCAAGCTAAATCGCATTTGACTGACTGTGCTGGACTAATATATTTAAACACAGACATTGTTTCCAAGCACAATTTTCAAGTTGGAAACAAAAACAATTTCGACTGGATTGATTCGCGGTGTCCATTCTCCAATTTCGTGTGATTCATTTTTGTAGCTTGTGTCTAATTCAGCGTTTGGTTGGCCTTTCTGTGTAAATGCTGCAGTGTATGTATATTGTAGGGAACAAGTAAGTGAAATTGTGTTTTCGCAGTTCAGTTTTTTCGACTCTCCACTGCCAGCCAGGGTTTCGTAAATCACACTTTACTTGTAAATAATAACAAGAAATAACATCATTGTTGGAAAATGTGATTGAACCGGTTAAATGTGATAATTGGATTAATAATATATATTCCATGCGCAAGTGCACTGAATCCACAACGCTTACAATCTTTCTGATATTGCTCTTTGTTCAAAAATCAAACTTCACGCTCAATGGCAATGAAGACAGATTCGATAATCTTTTTTGGCATGAACAAATTTCTTGGCTTTTCAACCTTATTGTTAGTACAACAGAGATTTCAATCAATTAAATCATTTAGAAGGTTACCTTTAGTATATCCAATTTAGCACACTTCATGATGCTCCGTGATTAATGCATTAATCACAGCAATTTATCCCATTGTCATTAATCATACTCCAGTCTCTGCTGCCAGTAGCATCTAAATTTGGAACATATTTTATGAAGACAATGTGTAATTCGTATAGGTTTTTGGCCAATTTATCGAGAGTTGTCTTTTCATGAATTATGAGTTTAAAGCCACCAATATTTTTATGACATAATTTGTATTTGGGAATTTTGTCTACGATATATTTAGTAAATCGCATTGTCCTGTAGACTCAAACAAGTTGCATACAAAACCGTATTCACTGCAACAAATATACAAATGTATTTACTATCTATAAGCATTGGTATAGCATATTATATATATATTTTTCTGGGGACTTGACTTGTTTATATTTTATAATTCCAGTAAAAACACAAGATTTTGCGATAAAAGTGTCAACAGTATGAATTCTCCTTATGTACACATTTTACCTGTATTTTAAGTTAAAATCCGCAAAATTTAGGGCTTCCTTTAGTGTTTTAATTGTATCCAGTTTAAATTTGAAATCCGTTGTTGGTGAGACTCAAGCCAAAAAAGCCCACGACTACTCTTCTGTCTACATACCCGTTTGAGAAATATTATTATATACAAAAATAAAAAATGCTCCTGTTACTCTTACGTTCTAATTTAGATTACTAAATATAGAAAACTCACAGTGCAAAAAATAGCGAGTTCGATTATAACATTGGAGAAATGGTGTGGTTATGCGGGGTGCTGACTTGGGTTGGATTTCTCTGAAACTCTGATGTTTGTCTCTATGCAATGGAGATCAACTTTGGTTAGAGTCACAAAAATTCTATACAGTTTTCCGCCCGAAGACGTCGAAATAATGGGTGCACCCGACAGAAACAATTAAGCCTAAGGGTCATACTAATTCGTAACTGTGTATAAACATATTTCGACCACATTTAGTTCTAATTCGTAAACTGTCGGACGATTATTTGACCCACTTCTATACCTAATTTATAGACCAACATAGCCGACAGACAGCGCACTCAGACAGAAAGTTTATTGCATGTATTGTCTGCTGTTTTCTTTCATTTTTGAAACTAAAGCAAATAATTCTGGGAATTAGACAGACTCACGCTCACACACAGTCCACCGTGCAATGAGACAATGAATCAATACATTGTGTAAGTTCATTTATTTTTTCGTTAATTGCTATACTATATTTTATTAATTGTTTCCATTTTATGTGTGCCTTTTGACTTTTTGCCTCACTAATGTCAAACAGGTAGATTCATCCGCTGTAAGTATATACATACGCTGGATAGATCTAGGATAAGGACTCTACCAACAGAACTGCCTTGAGATGTATTGAATTTTGTTCATTTTCTGTAAATTCTCCGTTTATCGAGAATGAACATGTACACTGCTCCATATGAATAAGTGATGCATTTAGCTTTACCTTTACCCGTGTTTACATTTACACAGAAGCAGGCAAAGACGTTTTGTAAAAGTTTTCAATATTAATCAATGTCAACTTTGTTGAACGTACAGGGTATTCAGAAAGCTTGAAGGATGTTTTACAGTTTATCTTATGTATGCAGGTTAGATTTTAGTACGTATTATTTTTTGGGGGGAAAAAGTATTTTTTCTAATTTGAAGTAATTACTGCTTGTACAATGTTCTTGGGTGGGAAACTGAACACAGACAACTCCGTGCGCCAAGTCAATTGTCGTGAATACCACTTTTAAATTATGTATATGAGTTTTTTCATTTTAGAATTATATAAAGTTCATCATGTCTGTATCTCTTCAATTTTACAGTTTAGGTAGTAATTAGCTAGCACATGCCTATTGCTATATTTAATGCCATGTCCTACTTAAATTGTGTAGGCTCTTAACATTGCTCATAAAAACTGGCGACAATTACGTAACATGATTTGTTTTATTGCTACAATTTCAAAGTGGGGTGTAGTCGGGCATATTTTGTAGCGACAATGAGAATGAAAGGATTTGTTCCCATTGTGCGTGGACATCACCGCAACTGGAGCACAGTGTTCATTATAGTATCTATTTAGTTCATCTAGACCCAATCAGCATGATTACGTTTCCTTTTGCTCTGGTCTGCTCTAAAATCCAATTTGGTTGCACTTTACTTCTTCCTATCGACAATTATTAGCTCCGCTTTTATACGAACTAAATCAATTTTAGACGCGTCAAACGATTGGTAACTTCTCCATCCTTGGGGTCCATTAAAATAGGGACAGTCACCTTGTATCCTTTTATTATAGACATTCACTGTATCCCAATCAGACTGTACATATTACAGCAATTATAGCGATGGTAAGGTTCTGCTCACTTTCATAGGTACACCAAGGTTTACTATGCACCGATTCAAGCCAGGGAATTTGGTGAAGGAAATATGTGAAGGGATTTATTTAAATCGAGGTATTTAAATATTAAGCAGTGTACACCATCAGGGAGTACTTTTGATTGTATTCCATGAATAAGTACAAAATATAAAGTCGCCAGGTACAAAATACCTTTGGAGGATTAATTTGGAGGATTAATTAGGATGAATTTAGTAACAAATTTTTGTGATCGGATATCCAATACAATTACAGAAGTGTGAAATTAAATAGTTAAAGTTTGCTTAATATTGTCATCCTTTGAACTTGTTTAAAGCTAATAGTTACAAAGTCTTTATTGTTAGAATTTCAAAATAAATTTAATCTTTTGAGATTTCAATGATTTGTCAAGAGCACAAATATAATCCGTTGAAAGTGTTTGCGCAAAAGTTGAAGCTGTATATTCTAATTACAGTACAGATGGTTGCATTGCGCTTCTGGAGTCGTCCTTCTGAAATCATAGCGTGCTTTTCCTTCATCAATACACTTATTTACCAGAAATTAAAAGCTATACTGGTGTTCTTACTTACAGAAGCTGGGTAGCGCCAGAATTGAGAAATCTTATCCTTTGGGATGAGTAGTTAGTGAGATTTAATGTGCAACTGTTCTATGGAAACTTTGTTTAGAATATTTTCTGTTTGAACTAAACACTCGACTGTTTTGTGATAATGGAATAATGAAAGACGAGATGCCAACTGAGAATAATGACAAATCTTTACGAATATGTCGTAAATGGTATGGAGGAGAAAGGATCATATTGTTAAATATGTTAAAGGATCCAGTGCATACTTGCAATTCTCTTTTAGAGGTAAAAGCAAAGAACTAGAAAATAGAGTGCTTCTTTAACTTTCTATAATAGTGCCAATTAAAAAAAAACAAGGACTATGGAAATTTTTTGCTCTGTCAATTGGATTTCGTCCTGTCAAATGCAAATGCATTTTCTAAAATACGGATGTGAATTTCCCCGATGAGTTCCATAATGTACAGTGTGTTTCACTGAAAACATAAACTGCCAACGAAAATTTGATTTTATTGTAAAATATATGATTATTCCAAAATACTGATATTGTAATTTATTTTTGGTGCAAAGGACAAAATCATTTCATCAAATTCAAGATATGATTTTATTGATACAAGCATTGTATTACATACATACCGCACAAATGAATAGAAACAGCATTTCTGTAGAATAACTAATTTGTATCATGCATTTACTAAGAATTTATTAAAATGTAAATTTGCAAAGTATCTTAACTCTATTAATTAAATTTAACATTATGCATGCCGCTCAGTCTGTAGCTGCCAGTTTGTTCTTTCTGCAGCAAATCACCACCTATATGAATTGTACTGTCAACAGGGAACAAAAAAGCAATGCACAGTGCTTTTTTTTTCTTATTCAGCTTTTTTATTGCTTTTAAAAACTTTTCTTTAACCAATAGCTGCAGACACACAGACGTGAAATTTAAGCAAAACACTTTTACTCGCATGAGCTCACACAAGTTTTTCTCAACAAAGCCAAAAATGGTACTTTTTTTACAATTATTTTCCAAGTGGTATACATTTTTTTCCCTCATTGTAAAATGTAATAATTTTAATTATGCGTCCAACAAAACCACCAGAGGAGATATTTCCAAATATCATGCGACTGCATACAAAGACTCTTGGCTTTGGATATATGTGCAATTGGAGAATGTAATCGGAAGACAAAATATGATTACCGATTATGGTTTCGCTGTATCCACTTTAAAACTTCGCTTTTGAAAATGTAATCTGTAATCCGAGTTCGGTTTGTGGTAAATATCATTTGCAATGTAAACACTGATTTAAAAAAATTGAATCTGTAATAATAACCTTTTTTGGAAATTATAATCTGCAATTTTAACTGTAAATTTTAAATGTATTCTGTTAATTAAACAATCAGAGTAAATTAATTGCATATCGTTTGGCAACTGCGTATTAGTATGCTGCTATACGATTCTGTCTGAACAAATAATACATACTAGAGCAATGTCTCCACGCGTTTATTTTTTATTTACCAAATTTCCATGCACAGCTCTCATTGGTACTAATACTTATAGAACAACTTAAATTATCAACCAGTAGTAAAGGAAATCTGCAACAAGCAATTCCTTCTAATACCAATACTGTACAACAAAAAAATCCCTTCATAAGAACCCCTGAAGAACATAATCCCA
>JABASC010004477.1:0-11805 GCA_019776185.1 Plutomurus gul | reverse complement strand
GATTTTGAAAAGAAGGAACTGATTCTACTTTGAAACAGGGCATCACGGTGGAGTAAAAGTGATGGTCGAGTGACGGTCGAGTGACGGTCGAGTGACGGATTGCCATGGTTACTTCAAGAGTGTCCTATGCTGTGCATGTTATTAAAGTTCGAGTGATGATGACGTGAAGGTGACGTTAAAGTATAAACAGGGGGCGTTTGCCACGTAGAAATCAAATTGAATCACTGCAATTGTTTCGTTAACACATTCACAATTCACTCTTTCACATCTTCTTTCACCTCAACTTTTTTACATGCGCTTTTTGTTTGTTATAATTATTACAGCTTTACATTTATAAATAGCATTCAAACTCAATAAGAAAGCTGAAAGAAAGTCCTCCAGATACCTTTTCCATGAAGACTCCACTCAGAGCCTGCTCTATGTCTGTCTCCGAAATGGTGCTTCCCCTAGCTAGTAAACCTTGATTACTAACGTCAATCAATTCTTCTGGTATCAAGCCAGACGAATTAGAGGCCGTTATTTGTAATGACGTGTCTTCAGAGTCGCTGTTAGAAACACTTTCAATTATTACCGCAGTGTTGGCGGAGGCAAGAAATGAAGATCTAATTTCTTTTTTCAGATTGGACTCCTGCTCCTTCCTCCTTAGAATTATTTCTCTTTCCTTGTTAGGGCAAACAATCATGAACAGTGAACCCATTGTTGGATTGTTCAGAATCAGATTGAATCAGAATTCTCAAATTAAATCTTGACTGCAAAACAATTTGAAACACAAATGATTTGTTTATAACAAATATATTTCTCAGGTGAAAGCAGTAAACAAATGCACAACCAAGGTAACGAAATCATACAGAGAACGATTTTACAACAAATCACTGTCACACATTTGTGATTGCCATACAGTAAGTTGCCAGGTTACAGTTGGATTCTCCGTCTAGGCAAAACCTACTTGCAAATGAGATATTATATAATAATTACTTGCACATCACATAGCATAGCAGTGAACCGTTACCTCTCAAGTAATATCAGGGGTACGCTCGCATCATCTTGCGAAAGTGAAAGCAAAGAATACGCGGAGAAAGAGCCGGTGAAAGTGCACCATTCCTTTCCAGATGGCGAGAATGTGATTTCTCTTGTAAACTTTGACAGAGCAATTTCACAGTCTGCTTCCGTTGTGTGTATACTATACACACACGGTGCAGAAGGCAAGAACTCTTCCTCATGTACATTTAAAGTGGCAGCCAGCTCTCTATGCATCATTATTTTTAGCCTTGAATGCAAGAAATAATGCAGGGCCTACATGGACACACGCAACGTCAGTCAGCACACGGACTTAGCCAGCAAGCCACACTGCAATAATTCAAAGTCTGTATACTTCGTTTTCCTTTCCCATTCAATTTTGCAAGTGTAAATAATCTAGAATAATGATCTAGAGTGTAGCCAGGCTCTATACTCACATTTATAGTGATTCTGCAGTTAATGCAGCACAAGAGAGGAATCACAAATTTATTAACAGTTCAAAAACTGCTCGATACACACACCTTTGATGTGAATGAAAAACAGTATAAATAATACATCTCTCTTCCAAGTGGTGTACATTCACCGCATTAAATTAACGTAAAAAGTGTATGGCTTCTGGTTTGCAGCACGAACGACACATGTGTACCTCCCTACCTTTATGCGATGTGAAGCTGTTTCATGCCCTGGCCGTAAATGACAGGGTGCTGCATGATTTAAAAACTCGTGCAAACATCCAATCATGCGATGAACGCTTTTCACTTTTCACCCAACCTTTCGGCAAAGGTATATAACGTTTGTCCTTTGTGTGTAGACGCTATCAAATCGTAGCACCTGCTACTAACAATAAGTAGAGGTATGTGCATATTAATTATATTCTCCAGACTATGTTTTAGTACTAATAATTGGCTTTGTTTCGGCAAGTCAATTTCAAAAGTCAAATCCCAAGCCTTTTTTCAATTCAATTTTTTCCAAAGCACCCTAATTTCACCCTACTACGCTTCGCTTCTTCATTATTATTTAACTATATGGCTGCTCAGGCACGTATCTAGAAATTTGGTAGGAGCGGGGGCATAATAACCAAATTCTTTCAATGTTAACTTCGCCCAGATTCCCTATCCTTTCTATGCTTTTTTGGATCAGGGGGGCTTGGACCTATCGAGCGGTTCCCTTCGGTACGTCCCTGCTGGCTGCTACTATGTGTGCACACATAAAATGGGTGGACATTTCTACTGGTCACGAGTTTAACTCTTATCTTGCTGTCACAGTAGTTTCATTGTCAGTAATAGTGTTCCTAAAATATACAGTAGTTGCATGCACCTACCTTCCTCTGGTAGTTGATCAATGAAATTCGTGTGACATGATTCAGTGTCACGTCACAGTGAACCGTTCTCCATTCACACACACACAGTCACTTACTTGTCAAAATATTTAATCTTTCTTGCTGACTAAAGAATATAACGACAAGACGTAGACATTTGCACATAGTACACAATTTATTTTGTAGTATATTATAAGTATACAGAATATACAATCAATAACTAATGGTTGACTGGTTGAAGAGGGAACCTTTGCGTGAATTTGAACAAGTGCATGTACGTGATTTTTCCCAGATTGTACTGCTGTTCTGTGCTATGTAGATTATTACTAACTGTATTAGATGTACCGCTCATTACACTTTTCCCTTTTACTTATATATAGCTCTAGTACGTTCGACGATTGTACATACATAGAATAATTGCAACTGTAGTCATAGAGGTCTAATATAAGGCCTTGTAGTGTAAATTTATATACGTGACTCACAACAGTATAATGAGTATTTAACGGTGCACAAAAAATAGTAATCTTTCTTCATGCTGTTTACTTCATTCATTAGGTATTGTAATTTAAACATGTCGCATTGAAAAAAGAAGTTGGTATCCATTTTTTAACAGCAAATCGTCTAAAACGTTTTAGTGGAAAAGTAATTTAAGGTGAATGCTTCGAAGCTAATATCATTTTTATTGCAAGACAGAAATTCACAAGTCACGCTGCTTCATAGATCAAAAACGTCTCAATCATGTAATTTTGTAAACCTCGATTTTGAGACGTGTGGGGGTACACGGGTAATTTTGAAAATTGAAGTCTTGAAAGTTCGTCGACGTTTTGTATTTGTAATACTATGCTGTATGATAGGTTCTTTGTACAGGTAGCGTTGCGGCGACGGCGGTGTTTCAGTGGTGTCAACGACTCTCTTCTATGTACTTGTTTTGGTTCTCTTTAGGGAATCAGTATATTATTCTAGAATTCACCCCAGGTCACGTCCCCGGCTTCCCTTCTGCAAGTGGATTAGTCGGTTATTAGTAGGAGAAAAGAATTTACTCCGAACGACTATCGACGTGAATTTAATTACAAGGAGAAAGCATTGCCTATGTACTATGCTGCTTTAAATGCATGATTGATCATATCAAAATAAGCAGTTAGCAAACTTTAGCATCATGCTACTGGGTAATTATCATCACGTGTCACTAATAATTACTGTTTGCATGTTTGCTATTACAGAGTTCCTGTATGGAAGGATAATGGTCTCGTCTTCTATCAATACTAATGACAGATCTCTCTGCCTTAAATCTACATTTATGGAGGTATTATTTTTATCATCGTTATTTCGAAGAAGTACATTCCAACAATTTGCGCCTAAAATACAGGTATGTTATCGTTCACCATAGAAATTCTATTCTAGACTCACGAAATTAAATTATTCTTATCAAGTTTCCAATATTATTAGGATGCATATATTTTTGTATGAGATGACAATTAATTCGAACTTGTTCCCCAACTGGTTTACGTAATAAGGTTCTGAGATTACATTCATTGTAATTAATCCATTATTTATTGAATTTTAACTTTATAACAGTTTAAACTATTTCTCTTTGTCATTGTAAGCTACATCGAATACAATGCAGTGATTAATAAATTGCATAGTAGGATATTGTATAGGTACCTTCGTCTGACAATGAGTGACGTCTTTTGATAAATATTTACCAAATCGGAACCGACTTTTACAATGAAATGGTCTTCAGCTGACCCCACGGGCCCCATTGTCACTCTCATAAAACATTTATATCTTCCTGAAGTTACAGAAACCTCTGAAATTGGTTCCAAAATTTTCCAGTGTACAAAAAATATTTTCTCAAAACCACAAACTACTATTTAGTATATATAAATAAGTACTACTTACAAGTGGTATGCAAATAGTAGTGGCTCTTTTCCATTTCTCTGTTTGTGACTATAAAGTGGTTATTTGCCGAGTAGGCGTTTTCTGCTTTAACTGCTTTATTTTTTCCACTTTGTGCTATCAGTCCTGGGATTTCCCACTCTCTAACATCGCTAATGTTGCAAGTACCTAAAATGAAGAAGCCATAGCCCTTTATGCCTTTCCTCGTAACAATTTCTCCCATTGCCTTCCAACAGCACTGTGGGAGATACACATCCTGTTCTTTAGAATTTACATTGCGTATCTTTCCCGAATAAACACATAAGGAAAAGTAAACGAGACATTCACGGACCAGAGAGAAAGCTCGATCATTCATTCCTTTCTCACTCCGGTTTGCTTTGCCCGTGATGTTTATGGAGCAGAAAGGACGTTCTACTATTACGATACATATGTACATACATATACTCCATAGTAGTGTAACACTGTGTGAACAAACTCCCAAACTGGCTGCTATGCTTTATGTCCTGTGTTATGGACTTGTGGAAAGTATCTCTGGACCATCTGTAGTTGTACTGTCCAAGGTCGTAAGTAAACCACTAGACGGATTCTGGCTGCTCCAGCCGCAGGGAAATATCTGCTTGGAATATAAGAACCTGTGTAATGCTCATTCGGGGAGGAAAGTCTCTCATAAGACTATCGTCAGTCATGAAAAGGGAAAGCACGGTGAAAGCAAAGGCTTAGCCTCTATCTATGCCATGTGAATTTACTCGTAGTGGTTTCCATTGTACAACCAAAAGAAACCATTCGCATCTAATCATACTAGAAAGGAAGAGAGAGACAGAGGAAAGCCTCTGAAATATAGCCAAAGCACTTTTGTGCGTCTTTATACGTACTGGAGTATATATTTTGCATTTGTATTTCTTCACTATGTCCAATTTTTAACTCTATAATCTACTGACTATATGTGTACATATATATTTACAGTGTGCAGTTCAAGCAAGTTTCTAGTTCATCTTTTTATTCTGTCTATTTCATAGAACTGGGCTTTTGTTGATGTGAAATACAGATTAGATACAATACAGCTGTCACTGACAAACTCGCCGAAGCCTGTATGAGGAGATTCGTTCCCAAATAGAGAAAATAAAATGTTGTCACTGTTGCCTCTGTATATTTTATATTGTAGTTACCTTCGAAAGTTGTGATACATAGTCGGATATCCAGGGGGCAGGAAATGGAATGACATTTCAAGTACTACACTAAAAGCTTTACTATTGTGCTTCACTTCAGATGCTCTAAATTAAAGAGACTTGTTTTAAATGTGAACCTTAGCCTCTTGGTAGAAATTCGGAACACATCGAAATTAAAAAACAAAGCGCTTGCTAATACTTATTAATGAGTACTTATTTGCACATCCTATTCCGTCCGTATCAGTATAAACAAAGTATTTCTTATGGTATTATTGTTTTGCCACACCCTGTAAATAGTTCCACTTGAGAAATACCTCTGCATTACATTACATAAAGCGTGCGACTCTACTAGTGAAGAGAGGAAAAGAAAAGTCTATATATTTGCACTTTATCTTTCCGTTCCATTTTACTTGGTTATGGAATTGGCCGGGTAAATCTTGTGCGATTCTTTCACGTGCGGAAGTAAGTAGATTCCTCTAAAGTAATATGCTATTCCCCAAAGTACACAACAAACACTATGGCAGTAAGTAAATATGAGTGGAGTAGTAGAGTCGAGCGTGCTTCTAAATAATATTACGAGATAATGTTCTTTTCCAAGGGAATTGGAAAGGTCAGCTTTACTACGGAGATTATTATACGGAGCTCGCTTTCTCTCTTTCCCTCTCACTCACTCCATCCACCTATATGCACTAGTCCAATGTAAGATTGCACAAACACGAACGAAGGTTATACGAATTATTTTAGGGAAAGCTCAAGGATCTTCTCATTTTTCCTACTCTCTCTCTCTCACTACATACTATTACACATCTACCATGTATTATAGTCCTTATAGTCACCGTGACATTATTATTTGTGTTTACAGCCCAGACTAGACGCAGACAGTGTTCACATCAAAGATCTTGTAGTAAAACCAGTCCCTCCACTATGTTGTAACAAAATATCACCACCAGCCTCTACACACATAGTAATACACATTAATGTTATTAGTATACGGGGGGATAAGAGTGGAATATAAGATAGATGATAATATTTACTGTAGATCCTAGCAATCAATACAACTAGAGCTATGGATCAAAGAATATGCAGTCAGCCTCCAGTATAAGGTTAGAAGGCATGTATAGGTGGGCAGATTGAAGATAAGGTCTGAGCCAAGGTACAGAGACAGCGAGAGAGAAGAGATGGCTTATTTCATTGTATAGATTGCGGTTTGCACTACATACTGGCCTGTCGCCCACATCCTTCGTCATGTTAGGCGGCTACAAGCCTTGTTTTCCTTATTTCACAAGAGATGAAACGAACGGTTTCGCTCAGGGTCGTTTTTTCTCTGCCTCATTTTGTTATTGAAGTGTGTGTGTGTGTGTGTGTGTGCACAGAGAGAGCGAGGAGAGTGGAATGAATGAAGGAGCAGCACAATTTTCCCCCCTCTGAATTTTAGATGTTTGTTTTCACTACATAATGTTTTCACTGTATAATCTTTTGCCTATATATAGCAGCGTTAGCGTATAGCACATGATATTGTTTGAGTATGTATTACGGAACTGCTCCAGTTCCACTAGGAATAACCTATATACTTACTCTCTTTATGTCTGTGTATATATGTGTGCAGTTTACATTAGAACGGAAGAGTCAAAGTTGGGCAGGGCTGAATCTCCCACTGCTCATCGTGTATTTCCCTTACAGCGTGAATGGTGGCAATGTGTACGAGCGCTCTTTCCTCCTCCACCCACGAAAATCAGAATGGTTTTACTAGTACTATTCATCCTTCAGCTTTTCTCTCTCTCTCTCTCTCTCTCTCTGACTCTCTCAGGTTCGTGACTGCAATGCAACCGTAGCCGCCGACGAGTTGCATTAGGAATGAAGCATTGAGTGGGGGCCAACAGGAACTATCTTATCTGAGGTTGTCCCTGTTGTTGCCGATTTTCGGGAACCACTCTGCCGCCCGTCCCCCTTTCCCTTTACTACTTCTCTAGCAGAGAGGCTTATTGTTAGCACTGTGCACATTTTTACGAGGACATGGCCTATCTATAGAAGTATACATCTACTGCTATCATGTACTACTGTATAGTAAATACCTAGGTGGAATACAGTTGCGAATTTTTTCCCTTTGCCTGGTGATGTGGGTAAGCTCATATCTACAGAGAGAAGCAGAATGAAAGCTGCCCTACGAAAGAAACGAATCGCTGCACCTACTTCACTAACAATGCTATCTGTAGAGAGAGATAGAAGTAAATATTGGCGTATATTTTCGTTCCACAAGTTTTTTGCGCTCGGAACACTCATCAACACATGTTGATATCCTGCTAGCAGACTATGGAGTTGCATGCGATTGGGATTTTGTCAGTTGTGAGCTTTTGACTTTGCACTGTGTGTATGTTTGTGTGCATTAAGCCGACGTGACAGTTAGACTAGTACTATATATACCTAGTAGAGCCACAGAGAAAGAGAGAGAGTAGGGATGAGTCTCTTGTGGCATTCGCTTTAATGTGCTAGGTCGCTATTGTGTTTGGGAAGCCGTCATGTCTGATCTAATCGCAGCCCGAGACGACTCTCCTGCTGCTGCCAACGTGGCCAGAGAGTCGGTCGGTGGATATAAAGAGAGAAGGTCTGAATGAAAATGAAAACTGGTATCAGCCCACCGTGTCCTATACATATGTATGTATAGGTGGCAGCCTTCTTCTTTTCTCCCACTTCGGAATCCAATTCAGTTTTATGTGTATGTATGCCTATGTTGGACTGTGTGAATAGTGTGCAGGGTGGAGTGCACCAAAATACTGTGTGTGTGTGTGTGTGTACGTAGTAGTAAACCATTCAGTTCGTTGTACTATGGGAGAGAGCGCCTTTTGTGTTTCGCTTGATTTATATGCGAAGCTTTTTCTTTCCTCTTTTTGTACAGGGTAGTATGTATGTAAGTGTAGAAATGTTGGTTTGTTGCGATTCCTTTCCTGTCATTGAGAAATGGAATTATGTAGATAAGCATTGTAGCGTGGACGTGTAGACGAACAACTGTGCTACTCTCTACTACACACACACACCCATCACCCACTATAAACATATCTTCGTTGTGAATGAAATCCCTAATTTACATCAACTTTCACTTTTGGAAATGTAATAGTTTCAGTCATGGAAGAATGATAAGCTTGCGCACTATGTCAGCAACCATTCAGAGAGATGGAGACCAGACCACATCTTATCAGTTCGGCTATACAATACACACTTAATGTAATAGTACTTCAAATTGCGAAACGAATAATATATGAATAAAATTACCGTAAACTGAAATATTCATGAAGTATTCATAGTATTATTTGTGGCCTGGTGTGGCAAGGTACTATACTATTGTAGAAGCATTTAGACGAAAATAGATGTAATTTTAACCACCCACTCACTACCCACCAGAGAATATTAACTGAATATATGAACCTCACAGTCAGTAACTGTACGAGCTTGTAAAGTTGCATCTTTCTGTTTAGCAAATAATTTACCTAATAATACCTTTTAGGCAGATTTTTAAGTTAACATTCGTAGGATATAGGGAGGGAGGGGCGGGTACTATATGTGAGTGTGTACATATGGAGTTTTTACTGCTTGCATTCCAATACTTTTCTTCGTCCTCTCTATGTACAACAGTCCATGCAGCTAAAGGCTGTCTTTCCGATGAACAACGTTTTGAGTGCAATAATTGTTATTACATTGTACATACGTACAAATAGTACCTACTACAGAAACTCCGACAGTACCTATAAATCTCTTTGCGCCCCAACAGCAGCAGGTAGACAGACAAGCCTCTGGTAAAATTTAATTAGAGTGCATATTGCAGTTTCCCCACGGAATTTTTGGCAAATGCACAGGGCCGCAGCCACCAATAGTAGTTCACTAGAGTAAACAACATTTCGGGAGATAAACTTTTTCACTCCTAAATAAATGATGCGGTCCCTTTTATTGTTAGTAGGAGTGCACTAACTAGCTAAATAGGAAGTGCAACCGCATTTTGCGGTAGGTTTCCTCAGAACGAACTGGAACTAATGCCAAAGTTGGATGTACATTTTGCAATAATTAATACGAGCAATGAACTGCATTTAAGCATTTCTGTCTGTTTCTGAGGCAAACAACAGCAGCAGCGTAAGCCTCCTCTCATAGCAGTTTATTTAATAACAAGACAAAACTGTGAACTCTCTTATATGTCTTTCGTTCACCAACTTGAGCCCTGCTTTAATTATTCGTTGAGTGGTATTGTGTTCTGTTTCTCCTCCAGTTGTCCAAATGGAAAAGCATGACAGAAACCCGTCCAGTAGAATAATACAGAATGTGCAGAGTGTAGAGCTTAGCAATTCTAAGGAGATTGTGGGTGGCGAACCCTGTTTAACCATCAGCATAGAACAGAAAATAGAACGATACTATAGTAATATAGTAAATATTTGCTTAAAGTATTGATAGTGATTTATGCAAGAGCTTTTGCACTTCCCGCGGCTGTTTTTGACTTTATTTTCTTGGAAAACAAAGTCGAAACTATTAGGAAAGCATACAAAAGGTATCTCTATAATACCGATGATGTAGTAAGTAAATATATGAGTGGAGGAATGGAGCTCTCAGGAAACATCAACTGTCAGAAAAATACATGTGTACATAAGTACACGGATAGAAATAGAAGTTGACGGTCTCCTTCGCTTGCTGCCTACATTTAGGCGAAAGTCTGCAACTTTTCCCTGTGTACGATATGCTTTATGTATAAGACTGTGTCATGTTCCTGATGTACGAGATGGTGGTGGTGGATGTAGTCATTATATTATTTCTGTGCGGAGGAGTAGGACGGAAAACTTGGAAAATGCTCTCAGTTCACTTTTTCATGAGAAAGTCTTCTACTTACATAGATATGGCTACTGGGCTTTGACGTGAGAGAGACTGTATACTATGTATATGTGTGTGAGAGAAATAGAGAGAGTGGAGTTGCCCCAAAAAGTTTGCAAACAGTAAAAATAAACTTGGTGAGAGAGAATAGACAGAGGGAACTAGTTTTGTTGTTTGTACTGCTCACTCACTTAATGCCATGGCTAACTTTGTTCGGCTCGCTATACTATAAGTGCCTTAAGTACGTGTACAAATCATTCATTTCCAACAATAGCCATATGCTTTTTTATATGGAAGCAACGTAATTTTTCTGTATCTGGCAAATTCATTCATGATTTTTTTCTCCTTCAGTACGCAGCTGTGGGCGCATTAATAAATTACTTTCAGTGTGATGCGCCGGTTATGCCAGGTGCAAGGTGCTCTCAGAAGCCACTTTCCCCTAATTATCATCCATCCATGCTCACTTGAATTAAATGCACATAACTTACAGTTCCCCATTTTGGCTTGCACATTCTTACTATAGTGAAAGTAAATTGTACCGTAATGGGTACAATGTAGTTGTACGGTGAAAATGTGTGCTCGTTAATTTATTCGTCTATTTATTAAGGTGTAATAAATCACAGCAAAGTCCAATCGGTGTCCCGTGATTTTGTTCACTAATTAGAAACACAATTACCTATGTTTAATTTAGTGGGTTCTCCCCTTTAGGTACACCCTGTACCGCAACTAAATAAGTGAAATGCACGAAGCACACTATAAATCGTCTATTTATTCCTACTTTGTACAAAGTCATACTCTTGGAATCGTTGTGACAAAATGGAGCTGGGCAGCTTTGAATGAAATTGGTGAGCGTAGGGAAAAGTATGTTCCTCTGGAAGTACTGGTAGTACTAACGTTGTTAAAGCCATTACATCTTCATTGGCGATTGCCATCACTTTAGTAGAATAGAGATTGAGCAGATTCTAGATATTGCAGCAGCTACCTAATATTTACTTACTGTTTGTGCACCAAAAGAGTGGAAGTTTTGGAGATGGAGAGAAAGTGGTGTGATATAATCTAATATAATAGGGGAACGGGTTGTTTGAGGGAGACAAACAGCACCAAGTCCGATAAATGATAGCTGTGTATTTCCTTGTCTAACTCAATTTATAAGTGGACAGTCTTAACCTTACGGGATGGCTATACACGGGTGGCCGATGCCCATCTGTGCCACACTGGCGCACAAATGAACCGTAGACACGTAGACATTTTTTATATCCTCCCAATTCCTTACTCTGAAGACAAGTCAACCTAAGTTAAGTCAAGATTGAATTATTTATTGTCCGAAAAGTTTCGCCATCTTCTTTGCACTGTCATTTATTTTGCAGATGCTTTTTCCTGCTCTCTGGTCGACGTCTGCTGCTTCTCCATTATACACTACTGTGTGTGCTATAAGGTTACCGTCTCCTCATTTCGGACACTCACCACTCACCGTCCGTAGAAGTGGTAGCCGCGCGCTAAAACCAAGTAAACTCTTTCACTCCGCTAATAGAATAGTAAAAGGTTCTTAGGCCCCCCCCCCCC
>JABASC010004476.1:0-11806 GCA_019776185.1 Plutomurus gul | reverse complement strand
AAGAGCAACCACTTCGGATGGCATTTTGGAAAGTGGTCCAACAAGAATGGAACCGAATACCCCTGGAAATGATCCGAAACGCTTTGAATCCTGGAAATTATGGTTAAGGTCATATGAAACATGGAGAACACATTGAGCACACTTAGACAATTCACAAACGGCGTATTTAACTGTGGTAAGAATTTTCAAAATCGATCAAATACGTTGGGCAGTGTATTGGAGTTCCCAATGGCTGTGACAGAAATTGTTTGAACTACCTTTCCACACATTCTAAAACCTCTTACACTCACGTGTCAGTATTTCAAATTTCGAATTTCAAAATACAACAATACATGTTGACAATATTTGCTCATTTTTGGTTCATATAATACATTGTGTTAAATAAGAACGGGTGTATTTAAGGAAGGCTCCACAGCTTATTATCTAACATAATGTTGCGCTTAAAATATTCTTTTGGTTGCATGTAAATTGAAGTAGAACAAAACTTTGATTGCAAAAAATTCAGTTATTTATATAAAGTCACAGCTTATTATTTATCTAACATAATGTTGCGCTTAAAATATTCTTTTGGTTGCATGTAAATTGAAGTAGAACAAAACTTTGATTGCAAAAAATTCAGTTATTTATATAAAGTTATTCCATTCACTAATCTTTGTTGTATGAAACGCACAGGTTTTAGACTCCCCTCACTGCTGCGCTAAGTAGCACCACCCGTCATTTTGTTGTCGACGTTGAAAGAGCCGAAAGTAAGTTTCACGGTCCTGTCCGTAGTATAAAAGGCAGTGCCCGCTCATAACTTTGAACGGATACCAACATTTTAAAATTAATATTCGATAGTACCCAATAAAAATTCTCCCAAAAGTCGTATAGAGTAATTCACGCAGAAAAGAAATAAAAATGGCAATTACATTACATTGATGTTGATCATTTGAATGACATCGGTTCTCAATAAACGTACTAATAGGTGCATGCGTAGGAATTTCTGAAAATTCAAAATTTCACGAAAATCGGTGCATAAAGGCGAACCCTATTAAACGGATACTTTTATTTTCCTTAAAGTTTAATTTCATGATTTTTATTGTTACAATCTTTGGCTCCGTCTAGCCATCTGTATTTCCTTAGATATTATTTCGTAAAACGGCTGCTACATGAACAGTTATACAATACACCATACATCATATTTAATATAGCTATATTATTATATCTCTTATGTGTACTCATCAAGCATTACAATATATGGACATACCTTTATACCTGAATATTATTTATTACGTTCTCTTCACACTAATGTACATTCAATTGCTCACATCTCTAGTATGGTGACGATCTTTTTGTAGTTTTCCTTGTTAGCATTTTAAAAGTATGTAACAGGTAGGAACGTAAATAATTTACTATATTTAGATTAATAAGTTTTCATTGTAAAAAATCTGTCTATATATATTAATTATCCCTTATACAAGTTACGGTATAGTAATGTGTACGTACATTTGTAGACATTTTCCAGGGTGTTGGCAAAAAGTAAAAATTATCCGCAATTTATACACCATGTATAGTAACATAAAGTTTTGTGCACACGGTGAAGTGGTGAAGACAAGGGCAAAAATAACAAAAGCATAAAACGTAAGAAATAATACCATAATTAAAACCAATAATTAGCTCCAATCACTATGAGAAGTAATAACCTAGTACAATTACATTAGCAAACGAGGTATATTTATATATACAACTACATATACGGAAAGATAGAAATGGTTCAGGATACATATTCTTTACTGGCTTTCATAACACATGTTTGTAATATCAGTGATAGTACAAAGAATTTTTTAGCCATTGTTCTCTAAACTCATACCTTGTTTTAATCCAATATTTATAAATACACAAGGGAACCTGTGGAACTTTGAACGAACAACTAATATCATTCTTTTACTGTACAATACATGTACATAGAGATAAAATATAAAAAATTATAGAGCTCTTGTTAGTAGTAGTAGAGGATTTCGTTTTCGTTAACATTAGCATTTCTGTTACGAACTATTCCTATAGTCGGTGTGAACAACGCATTCACATCTTGTAAAAATTAAATTCTAAATATGAAGTCAGTAATCATCAGCAATATAAATTCCTATTTTTCTATCCAGATATCTGGAATATTTGTAAAAAGGGTAAATAAAGAGTAATAATTGTATGGAGAAATATTTAAAAGGAATATGATGATGGACACAATTGGGAATCAATTTTTATTAATGTGGTATGAAAATGAAATGGATATTACAGGTAGACGATGATGGAGTGACAAAAACTACAAGCTGGTAGTTGTACATACATAACCTATGAATTCTATATATTACCTATGTATTTTTACACTAATTGTTGGCTTGAACAATAAATGAGAGCGGATGGCCGTATCAGCACTTGCTTGTTCATCCCATCCACATAACATTATTATTATTATGCAACTCCGTTTATGGCAAATCATTTGCATGGAAGCACAATAATTTTGGCACAGTAATTCACATTCAGAGAGTCTCATGTAAAGTATTTATTTCAATGAGTATCCTCGATTTAGTACCTACAGCGACTTATTATGTACGTATGTTCTTTACCTTAACTAAGTTCATGTCATGTCGTGTTTATGTAGTAGAATTGTATTTTGTTGTGATGTAAACTGCAATCAGTATAATCTTCTAATAATCATAACTAATTATTTATAAATTTACTTTTTTATTCCCAAAGTTAGTTGTATATAGTTGTCAACGGCTTAGGAACACATGTCTTCCGTACCACTGAAAGTACATTCAATGCAATACATTCATTCATTTATTGAACCTGAGCGAATTCTTTCTCTTCTGCTATTGTGGGCTATCATTTATTTATTGTTATCAATTATTATGAAATACATAAAGAGCCTACACGTAACCATTTTATTACTATATATCATCGCAATATGAATATTAGAAGGTATTTTACAGATTTGTCAATAGTTTGAAATCTTAAAACAGTTCCTTGTCGTTATTATACGCTAGATAAGGATACAACTATATTGATGAGAGAGTGAGAGAAAGAGTCAGAGTCAGAGAGAGAGAGGTAAAGATGAAATAAACAAATTGGAATGCCACCGATGGACGCTCGTCGTCATCATCGTAATCAATCATTAATTACAACTAAATATAATACACTGCGTTTACAATAATCTTTTTGAATTGGTAACAGCTCAAAATAAGTGGGTATCATTCTCCTGTAAATAATGCAATACAACAATATGTTCCCAGGACCCAAAGTTGTTAAATACAATATTCTAGGAATTCCGTATGTAGAATACAGTAGGAACAACATGAGAAAAAGACCGTGGATTTAAGTATTTAGTACCTCTATGTAGCCTAATGAAAAGATTGGAAATATTTTTGTTCACATTAATCATATTAATTTCACGATATTTACATTCTCAATTCGCTACGCAGCTACAAACGAATTTAAACAAAAGGTCAATTGGTTGAATGGGATAATCTTTAAAATTTCTCTTTGTATTTATCTACGTACACAGAGATTTGTTTAGTAGGTATGTAGTAATGTTGGTATTGTACCTCTCACAGTTGGATGTATATATGGGAAACAACAAGTAAAGGCTTTCACTATATTTTCACGACACTAAGTACCTATTTCCATTTGAATTATTTACATACATACATACATACGCGATAGTATATTTATCAGGCTAATCTGTATTTATGGTATTTATTTCAGTTTTGCTTTCTTTAGTAGAGGTATTTTCCATTATTTTTGTTTGTAGGATTTGAAGTATAGATAGTTGAAATAACACGTTGAAATTTATGCTTTTTATGTTAGTAGATGAGAAATATTTTGTTTAGATACAGATACTAATTCGAGTACACGCACTGTATGCATTATGTATTTTTTATGAATCGTTATGTATAGATTACCCGAAGAGAGCATAAAATATATTCTGAAAAACGTATGGCATCACATTCCATAAGGACTATTAACAATATTGTCTCGAGTTCGTCATTGGTGTACACAGCTTTTGCAGTGAGAGACGGGGAAAAACGTCTCAAACCACCGTCACTGTTAACTGTACTGTACTGTTCATTTAGTAGATTATTTATAGTATAGTTTGCTCTTCTAAATACACTACAAGCTTTATCTCCCTAAATCTTTTCTAGAATTATTTTTTCTCATATTTTACCATACTTAATGCTATTCTCTGGCTAAACTCTTAATTATATTTCATTTACCTACATACATATATAGTATTCATGAGTACAACTTGTAAATTACTTAAATGTACCTACTTACACTAACCGTGACACTATGTCCTAGCTGATTAAAGGATTTGGGTAAAACGACGTACTGTTAGACGTTTATATATGTATTATACAAATACCGTAAACATCAGTGGATATAAATTACATAGTTACCTATAGTATTTCTTCCCAGTTATGTAAGTAAGTACTATCTACTCTAATTAACTACCATTCTACATTATCCTTAACTAAATAGTGTAGTATTTGTAGTAAATAAGATGCTTACTCTTATTTGTTATTACGTAGAAACAAATGGCCACCCTCCTCTGGGATTTTCTACAATTATGTAAATAAACAATGCTGACTGTGTCGTCCCTGTTGCGTACTTGCTACTATACGTATATAATATTCAAACTATTTGGATCTCATTGCGAATGTTGATAACATTCAAATAAATGTACGGCTACACAAATGATTGAGTTAAAATTGCACAGGTGTAAACGCATAATTGAGACGTGTGCGTAAATTCTTTGGATATTTACATATAGACCAAAGTATTTTAATTAATAACTGTAATAGTGACATGACCTAAATTGCGGTGGCTACGAAACGTTGCCAATTGATTAATAAAGCTGACTAGGCGAGATAGTATATTGGTAACATTAAAATTGCATAAAAGGTAGCGTGATCCTAATGATAACTGAAGGACTACACTTACAAATATATTGTCTACATCTTACTCTGACTATTTCCGTACCATGCCTTATATGTGTGTGTGTGGGTGTGTGAAGTGTCTAGAGGTGCACTGCAGATGTAAACATTGTGCTTCGTTGTTTTGTGAGCTTGAAAAATATTTGTGAATAAAATTTTCGTTGTTTATAACACGAGGCAAGTTAAAAATTCAAGTGCGACTAGCTATCTGATTGGCAAATATCGACTGATGTATAGGAATTTGATTATCCGTTTAAAAATTAAAGTAATAAAACATTTGTTAAAATGTGTTCATGTGTTCAGATATTACTAAAATGGTAACTTCTGATGGAGTATGTAATTAATACTTATCAGTACACTGTTTTCGAGTACTAATATTTTTTGAGCTCAACTGTTCCTTCTTTTGGCACGTGTAATTTCTCTTTTGTATAATTTCCGTTAAAACATACAGCGACAAAATCAGTAAAGGAAATAAACTCGTATAAAACCATTTGCACTCTTGACAAAAACCTACTACTCTTTCTTGTCAGTAGTATTGTACGTTAGCAATATTCATAATCATAATTACTCAATCCAATCCTCACTCTATTTACCTTTAGTTTAACTTTTTGATACACTCTTATTAACGTGAAGTATGTAAAGTATCTTTGTATAATAATTACGCATATCATTAGAGTATCATAGTTAATAAGATTAGCCTGTATTATTGTATTGTAGTCGTAGATAATATTCTGGTTGAGTATTCTGCAGGTACTTTGAATTTAATGTACAAATAAAACAGCGAAAACGATGGAAATGAAACAGATCTGATTTACGCAATATACACGTACAGATACTTTTTACAAACACAATACCTATATAGTGTAGTGTAGAAATATTTTTGTCATGTCATCAAGAATGAGAGAATTATTAGTCTCACGTCAAAACTATTCTATTAATACCACTGTGCTAGTCATGTAAAACTATACATGCAATACACATACCTATATTACATAAAGGTACAGATTCATAGAATGTTGGTTTCCTTCTAATAGTAAAAAGAATTTTTCCTCAATAATAGTAATCATAATTTTTTCATTGAAATTTCGTTCCAATTTGTTCGTTGTTCCAGAGTGGAGATTTCGATGCATACATTACATAGGTAATAATAGTTTCACTAATTTTATGTAAATCGCCTATTTCTATAAATAGATCTTTCTTAATTATAATTAAATTTTTGTAGTATTTAATTCGTTGTCTGTAAACCTGGCTCTGCAACGCCTTTGTCAGGCATTGCAGTACATAATGGTTCTGAAATTGCTTGGCGTACTGTAATTTAATTGGCCAGCTAGCAAACACATGCAAATAGTGCAACAAGTACAGTTACAAGTCTGCGATTACACAACATATAGATATACAATTATATATATTTAACTTATCTCATTATATTCATTTATTGTAATTATTATAAGGTCTCCCTAGACTGCATACTAGCTAACCTGAATCTGCCTGACGGTAGACTCGTCGCATGCAGTCTAAGGACTTTTCCTTTCCTCTAGTATACCAGCACGTCCCATAACGTGCCAACCTTTATGCTGCTTGATTTCGTTCCACATTTTAATTACCATATCTCCAGATCGACAAAGTACAGATACAATAATCAGACTAAAGTGGCTACATTGCACTAAAATACCAGACAATATGCGCTCGTAAGATACTCCTCTACTACACATTAAGTATATAAGGTACTCTAAGAAGACATTCTATATCTACATCTACTATATAACCGGCTATCAATAAGTAAACAGGGGACGCACACGCCTATCTCTAGTAAAAGGCTCTGTAAACATTGTAGTAGTCGGTAAAGTAAAATTTTTCGAAAAAGGGAAATGTGAATAGAGTTGCAACTCTCGGTGAGTTCCAACCATCTCATTCACATGGATGGATACTTGTTAGGCCTTTTTAACTGTTTGCTCTTGAAATTTGCGGAGGACAGAAATAGTTTTCGCATCTCGCACAAGACAAGAAGACATTGTCGTTAGGTTTATGTATAATAATTAGTCCATCTCTCGATGTACTAATATTGATCTACTACTCAGTAGTAGCATTTAACCAGCATAGCTAGTAGTACACCGTAGTAAAACGCTAGTTGTATGTATATAATCATATCATTATGTAGTATGCTCACTATACACTATATAATATGGTGCTTAAATACATACTTAACAGTAATCATAATATTAAATAATAACTTTACAGGAAAAAGTGAAGATTTAACTAGTGCAGGGATTAGCTGTTTGTTTCTTTGTAGTAGTAATAAGTAGTTTATAATGTATGACTTTAGTTACGATTGTTAGGGTTCGGTTTGCAGTAGGCGTAGCGGTGATTCATATGCTGACTGTAGGAGCCAGAGTGAGAAAAGCGTTTTCCGCATTTGTTGCACTGGAAAGGTTTAGCTCCCGTGTGAAGTCGCAGGTGCTCCGTCAAATGGTGTTTGTGTTTAAAGGCCTTCTCGCACGTGTTGCATTTGTATGGCCGCTGACCTAAACATACCCAAAGAGATTCCCTCTTAGCATGTTAACATGTTCTAATACTGATAATGTCCCTATTTGCATAACTTTAGCAGCCGTGCCGTGTAATAAGTACTACTCACACCAACCAACCAACCACCATGTACAAGTAATATTCACTGTACATTTGCGTTCATACTAAATATAGAGGTACAAATGACTCACCTGAATGTTCGTATTTGTGGCGTGCCAGCGAGCTTTGCTTATTAAACGTTTTTTCGCATTGATCGCAGGAAAACTGGCCTTGTTCTTCGGGCTGGCCGTTGGCGGCGGTGGTAGCAGCAGAGTTGTTAACACTGGTGTTGCTGTTGGTGGATTTGGCAGAGTGGGTGCGATCGACTTTTCTTTTCTTTGTCGAGGGTGTTCCGATACCAAGAAATACAGGATGTTGCTCTCCGTTCTCATTTGTGGAGCCAGCAATCAAGTTGAGAGGCGAATGATTGAAGCCGTTAATGTTGAACTCATGAGGGCTGTTGGACGGCAGTGGAATCAAGCTGGAGAGCATCGGTGTCATAATGGGGCCTATTGAGACGGCAGGCGAAGGAGTTCTCGCATCGAAGGCTGAGCCTCCGTTGTGCGAACCGTTGGAATTGCCACGGTGAGTGTAGATGGGAGAGGTAGATGCGGGAGGTTGAGACAATATTCTTGCCAGACGTGAAGTACTGTTAATAGCATTCGGAGACGAAGCGTTTCGACTGCTATCCTCGGATACGAGCCGTAGTAGTGTCGGGGTGGAGGTCGAGTGACAAATTAAAGGACTGCCGTTCGGTGAAGCCTTCTGTAGTTAATGAGAGTCAAAATTAATATTAATAATACATTAGTGGGGACATGATGATTAATTTTGCATAATAATGCAAAGGAAAAGCTGTAAAAAAGAACTCGCTGTGTAAAAAAAGAAGAAGATGTAAGTGCTTGGATAATAAGAACTTACCAAATTAAGTGGTTGGTTTTCATTGTTCATCATAAAACCATCTTCGGAGTCAGAGCTCATGGGTTCTGATTTTATTGTTGAAGGTCGGGGTGAATTGGAAGGGGTTGATTTCTTAGTGGAAAGGTCTAGAGGTTGCTCGGCGTTCCCTGACGTTTGATTTACTTCCTTAGGCTCCAGAGTTGATGATGCAATGTTCCAGCCGGGCAGTGCGATTCCTAGTCGTGATGTCGATGTCGAGTACTCGTGCAATAGAGGTGACATGGCCCCAGGAAACCCCGTTCCAGACGCAGAATGCTTAGAGCTGAATCCGATGTTAGACTGGGGGGGTCTCCCCTCTCGTCGATCTCTCGCCCTGCTATTTTGAAACCAGACCTGGAAACGGAAAATTAGTTAAAAATAAATTTCTGACTCTTTCTGACTAGAATTAAAATTATACTTAATAAACTTAATATTTCTGTCTTTCTGTATAAATAAAAATAGAATTAGCAGAGTTAAGGAGGCTTGTAATTACCTGAACAACGCGCAGAGGGAGAACTAATTGTTGAGCCAAGGCTAGAAGATGTTCACGCCTGGGACGGGGGTCAATTGCATAATGATGCCTCAGAACTGCCAACTGAGACTCGGAGAATAATGATCTGACTCTTGCTCTTCTCCCTTCTTCCACAGTCTCATGTGACTCATTATTATCGTCTGATTGTTAAGTAAAAGAGAGAGTCATTTTTAGAGCTTTTTCCCCACTACCCGACAAACTAAATTTCATCAGAAAACCCATGCTTACAATAGGAGAATTTGTTAACAAAAGAAAAGACTCACTGTGCTCTCCAGACTCATTTTCACTCTGACTGGATGGATGGTCGTCGTCGGATCTACCCCCATTGCAAACATCGTCATTGTCGTTCTTAGCGGAAATGTGGAAAGCATTGAATGCCTTTTCAGCCTCGTTGTTTTGTTGACAGAGCTCAAGGCGAGCGGCCAACCCTTCAATCCCATTCTTTTTCTTCTTCCTCTTCCTGTCAATCTCATCTTCGATTTTAATATTATTATTGTTATTGTGCAGTTCGTGGTTGTCATCATCGTGCATCATGGGTGAGGAGGGTTCGTTCATCCCTAAAGGTAAGCTAGGGGATCTGGTGAGTCCGGGGGAGGATCTCGACGAGCACTCCGTGTCCACATTGTAGCCATTTTTATTGTAATTTCGACTTTGTAGGCGCTGTCGGTTGACGGTGGCGCTGACGCTTTCCAGCAACCGCTGAAGATTATTGTCACTTATTTCCTTGGAGGCTTCCTCTAAGTCTGCGGCAGCATCCTCATGAGAAGAGTGTAGTATCACAGAGCTATTATCCCCGTTAAGAGCTCCTTTGGTGTCGTCGTCATCCCCGTCCTCATGCAGACTCTCCTTGTTCTCGGACCACTGGGGGGAGGGTGAGCGTGATGATGCAGAACTCTTCCCATTCACCATCGAAACTCCTTTGTCACCCACAACTTCGTCTTTGTCTAAGATGGCCAATTGTCGCAGAGGTGAATTATGCGGCAAAGCGTTGAAAAAGTTGGTCACATTCAATGCATATGGGTGCGGCGGTAGACCAGCAGCCGTCATGAAAAATGGATGGAAATTCACTGGACCTGGAAAAGCCATATCGAGACAAACATGTGTAAATTGAAGGCTGTGCGGAATGAAAACGTCATGTTGCATTACGATAGGGTGGCTCCCACTCACTGACCACGACGGACCACACACCATTCTCCAGTCAACATTACGGCGACTACACAGACACAATCTTCTTCGCAGTATACACATAAGTAAATATATATTATAGTGCATATAAGCACATTTATGTACACTACGATGAATCCGTAAAAAGACTGCAGACTGTTTTACTCATAGTATATGGTCGTACACGAGTAATCTGTAGAATAAAGAAAAAAGTCAAACCTGGAGGGAGGAACGGCGGTGAAGTGGATGGATAGTTGTGCAAGTCGTTGTTGTTATTGAGATTATTGTCGGCAGAGATGGGGGTTTTGGCCAACTTGGCCGACAGGAGTGGATGTACTGGGAATGTCGAGTCAGGAAGGAAGTTTCGTTGTTGTTGTTGTTGTTGTTGCTGCTGCTGCTGCTGTTGCTGTTTGGAGAGGCTGCTTTGCTGCTGTGGATGGGAAGCCCGCTGTGGCGAGGAACCTGATGACGTCCCTTTGCTCTCTACATTGCGACCGCGACCCAACTGGAATCCAATAATTATGGACATTTCCCACTTAATTACTCTTGTACAATTTAGATCACCGAAAACCAACAACAGCCCACACAAAAGCAACATGCAGCACATGAAACACAACCTCCACACAACTCTTCTCTAGCTTCACACACCACACTTTCTAATAACATGTGATAACTTACACTGTGAACTGCACAGTATATTATTATTATATCTCTGACTCTCTTTCTCTCTACATTATTTGTGGTATTGTGGTACAGAGAGAAAGAGAGATGTAGAAGAGTGAGAAAATTGTGTGCAGTTGGTGGCAGCAGCAGCACTCGAACCAAACTTACCAGCAGAACTTGCAAACGGTAAGATCATAGGGGTACATTGAAAGCATCTTTATGTACTTACGGACGTGTGCGGACAAATACACAACTATGTACTAATACGCTAATGCGAAATACTACATCATATTTCCATATTAATGCATTCGAGCAACTAGATGTAGATATGTATAATATTTCTCCCATGTACGTATAAGCGTATATACGGAACATGGAGAAGCAAAATAAATGTAACTTTTTACTTTACAACTTTTGATTTCTTCTCGATCATATAAACTTATGTATTTTCCATAAGTTGAGAGCGTAAGTTCACGTCAAATAACAGCACACACAGAGTAAAAGCAGAGCTTACATTGTGACCGACAGACAAGCATACGAAATTTTCAGTGTAGAATATATTTGTATACCTTGAGATTCATGATGAGACATTTTTTGGAAGTCATATGGGAAGAGTAGGAGCCCGAGTGGGAGAAACGCTTTCCACAATTCGAGCACTCAAACGGCTTTTCCCCAGAGTGGATTCGAACGTGCTCCTAAACAAACATATGACATTTTCTTCTTTAACACTTATGTATTAGGCTGCGAGCGGCAAGAATTTATTGGTGGCTTATTGGAAAAAACAAGTAAATATTGTATAAACGCACAGAACTCACAGTACAAATGCTCTAGATACAGAAACAACCACAATTGCACATGCGAGGGGAAAATATCAATCAGCTACGTGAGTTTTTAATGTTTTATGTTCTGTCACACATCTTAGACTCGACGTACCCATCCTCCCTTCTATTCCTGTATATAGGTAGTATAGGTGTTTACT
>JABASC010004475.1:0-11807 GCA_019776185.1 Plutomurus gul | reverse complement strand
TTCTGACAATACTTTGGTTTTCCGACACTTCAGCCTCTATTCATTCAATTCATGATACGCACACATATTTGTAAACACACAGTATCACTTCAATACAGGATGAAATAAAAATAAATGTTGGTTAGACAATGAACAATGAAATGCAATTCATTGCATCTCTTTCTCCACATTCTCTCTTAACTTTCGTTCAGTAGAGTGTTGTTTGTATGCTGAATTTCTCATTGTACTACATATTAGCGTACTATAATTTTAATAATACTGTAGTAATAGGACTTTTCATCCTTTCCATGGGCACATGCTCTGAGCGTGCGTATACATATCTACTTACTAGTTCGTACGAAACTATTGGCTTGTTGAAAGATCAACGTTCGTATGACTTGCCTGCCGTAAATCGTGGAACCACTCCGCAAGCACTCACTTTGCCTTATTTTATTGCACGTATAGATTAAGGCAATCATGATCATAGTTATTGCTTCGCAAAAAGGTTTCGCATGTTATGAATCATTCTCAAAGCAATTTAAAATCTCCGAACTTGATTCTAATACGTTTTCATTAGCTTCACCACTATGAACATCTTATAACCTGAATCTCTTACAACACAAATGCTACTGACTTCAACTCGTTATTTTCATTTGCTGCCAAGTAGCACTTATGGTTATTGTATGACTACAACCGTTAAGAAATAGTTAAAGCTGTATAGTGACAAACAGATCTTCAGATACCATATAGGGTTCAGTGCACACCTTGCTTTCCTATGTATATTTATATTGGCTGACGATTATAGAAGGTTAATCATTGCTAACAATCTTTAACGTATTTTATGTATATGAACGTGACATTTTGCCGTTTTACATTATAATCCTGAAGCACCCTTTCCATTAGTTGAAAGGCTGATTGCTTGTCATTGATAACTTACAAGCGGACCATTAGTATTTTACAACAATTATGATTTTAAGAGCACACGGGGTAGAAGGGATGTACTTATCTTAATAACAAGAGTAAGCGTAAGTTTTTCATTATATGAATTAACTAGTAATTACTTCGTTGAACCGTTGTTACAAGTACGTATGCACGTACTTTGCATGTATACGTTGATGTCACAAGAATATAATTTTTTTTGTTTTCGTGCGAAACCAGTGGGTAGTCTACCCTTTTTCAAAGAGGGAAATAAATCCTACAACTTTGGATCGTTAGTTTTAAAGAAATCTATTTCAATCGGATTAAGATGTACGCGGTTAGTTAGGCAGGTGTTCTAAACGTACGCATCTTGTTATTAGAAGCAAAACATGGTAGTACCTAATGTCAGACCGCCTAAAAATAATTAATGTGTTGAATGCTGCTTTTTATATAATGAACCATTATAAGCGTTTTATTAGTATTAGTATGTACTTTTTTTTTACTAACGAACTATTTTGTTTTTATTTAGATTCCGACAAGTCTAACTCTGGAGCGAACAACAACAGCTCTAATGAAGGAATAAGACGTTACCGCACAGCATTTACGAGGGAACAACTGGGCAGGCTAGAAAAGGAATTTTTCAAAGAAAATTACGTGTCCCGACCCAGAAGGTAAAAATGGATAATATATATAATAATAATAACACCATCCGCCTTGAACACGGAATCATATTCACCAGAGTTGCTCTGTTGCAATTTCAAATAGAATCTAATTAATTTAAATCAAACAAATTTGAATGAGTGGATAGTGTAATTAATTACCATTTCAATTTCAGGTGTGAATTGGCTGCACAACTCAATCTTCCCGAATCAACAATCAAGGTAAAGCACTTAAATTACTATTTTTTTAATGGAGATTTCGAATCCATTCAAGAACACTATGCATTTATGATACAACCTCCTTCCATTATCTTGCATTGAATTCACATAAGTGTTCGCAATGTACTGCTGTTTTGGGTATCTGTACACATTCCACCCATAGTGTTAAAGTTTTTCACGTTATTCACGCATTGGATTTAGTAGCCGTGCAGAAAGCCTTATATAAAGATGTTATAACATGCCGTCTTATGTATTCATGTCTTTTAGTAGAATGGTTGTGTTTGAAAAAGTTTCATTACATCACGTCGCTGCATCAGCCATTAAATAATTAAGACATAATGTACATTGTGTAAAGAGTGAATTAATGTGCTGCGCGGAGGCAGACACAATTTCTTTCTTCTTGGTGTAGAGAGAACTTTCTGAGAGAGCGCCTGAGAGAGTGAGAGAGAGAGAAGGCACTGCACTGACTTGAGAGCATTAGTTACTTTTTGTTGTACAATTATGACAAGCTTAGCCGTTAATTTAGTCGCGTATTGAAATATTAAATATGATATGAGCAAGTTAGCTTTAACAGAGCCTTCATAATAGAAGATAATAACGGGAGATGATGCTCTCGCTAAGCAAGCATAATTACAAAGTATTAAAATTTTCATCAAGACTCTCTGTACTGGTGGCGAGAGTACGTAGTGAATGCAGCTGATTTCGGTATAGTGGTCTAACTACTCAATACCACTATATGTGTGCTTCACACAATTTCCATGTAGGTAGTGCAGGTTAGAATTAGTTCGTAAAGCATTTGCTATGCTACACTTAAGTTTTACACACGATGTCTGTGTGTGCCTTCCTTTAATAATACCAACCAAACTATCAGTTGTCTGTGCAAGACAAAGTCGGAGAAGCAATTCCAAAGATACTGTTCTAGGCGATTGAGCACATAAAGTGGCTATACGGTGGAATATAGGGCCCCACTCTAAAATTACATTATGAGAAATGAAAAGAAGCCATGTTGAAAGAAGGTATGTATGAACTTATTGTTAAGATGAACATTGAATCGAGTTGAGTGAGGGAAGACGAAGCCCGGAGCTTATTAGATAGAAAGAAGTGAAATAATGCTTGTGCATATACACCATAAAGTGTTGGTAATGGTGTTAAAAGGTCCTCATAAAACGAAGCTAAGTAAAGTAGTCAGTAACATAAAATCTCGGGTAGGCAAGCTAAATGCCTGTTGGCAGACTGAACTCGAGCCTTAATGGTGAAGAAGAGTTGCTCACTTCTCGCCTTATCATCGCTCGATAATTGAGCTGCTAAAATCTCGGTGGAATTCTACTGAAGGGGCGAAAAAACACGTTAAAATTTAATTAGCAGCTGGGCTTCACTTTCTATTCTACCAGCTCGGATAATTCTATTCCCTAACATACACCATCACATAAAACTCCTTTATACACTTATACGTGCCAGATCCTTATTATGCATACACTGATGTACGGTGTCTTTTCTCTATACTTTTTTACTCTCTAGCTCCCAGAACACACAAGAGAAAAGCCAATGTCTGTAAATGTGTATCTATTAAAGAGCGTTCCGAGTTCTGCAATCTTTGTTTGTATCTTTTTTTGTATTACCATTAATTTCTGTGTATTACGCCTTATCATTCGTATTAACCCTGCACTTTTCCGAGTTCTGCAATCTTTGTTTGTATCTTTTTTTGTATTACCATTAATTTCTGTGTATTACGCCTTATCATTCGTATTAACCCTGTACTCGTGAGTAAGTATATGCTAAAAGCGTTGACTTTAGTTTAGCAACCAAATGATATTGCATGCAAACATCGTTTAAACAAAAAAAATTCAACGGCAATTTAGAGTAAGCGCCATGTGCCAAGTCAATTTTATAATGCAACTACTACTAGCACTAAGTCATTTGTTTGTTTTTACAATTACAGGTGTGGTTTCAAAACCGTCGTATGAAGGACAAGCGTCAAAGGTTGGCTCTGGCTTGGCCGTACGCTGATCCAGCGCTGGCAGCCTACATTCTACACGCTGCCGCTGCGTCGGCCACAAATTACCCGTACTCTCCAGCAGCCTCTCTGTACCAGGCTTACTATCCTCACCCTGCCGTTGCGGCAGCAGCCAATTTACCTCCAGGTCGAACAGCCTATCCTCACCAACACCAATCCCCTGCACCAGGTCCAATCCGTGGCTACCACTCTCCATCACATTCCACTCATTACTCACCTCTGGGCCCAGGAGTCCGACCTCCGCCATCTCTTCAATTTCCTTACCTCCGATCTCCGAACCTAACCGGATTAGGGAATTCTGCGGGAAGTCCGTTGGGCTTAAACGGCTCCATGGGGTCTCCAGATGATATGCCAAACTCTAACTCAAGGATCTCAATACCCATCCCTATGACTTCGACGTCTCCGACTTCCTCTTCGTCAAATGCTAGTGATAATACCTCTGCGTGTCATCAGTGCATCGGCCCGGACGGCGTCACCAATTCCAATCATCAACACCACATCCACGCTCACTCGCCCGGTAACACTAACAATAATCACAACCACAGCGGTAGCAGTGCCCACAACAGCAGCATGAACAGTATTAAAAGTTCTTCTCCGTCACCCACCACCACTATCGCCGCAACTACCACCGTTAACTCCACCCCGACACTGTTTCAGCCCTATAAGGAAACTAGTAAGGTCTAATTCGTTTTTCTACAGCGAACAGATACTTACTTTACCACGTAAATAATACTCTCTGAACTACTTAATCCTCACTCATATGTTTTCAAGTCGCATTCTGAACATCACGCAGAGGAAGTCTTATGGGAATTTAGTCCTTTTTTCAGTCCCACTATAGATACTACATAATAATAATATACGCTCCATCTAGGAAATATATATAGGTACATACACAAACTATAATAATAATTACCACTTATCTGCTCTGCAAGTAGATAAGATAGTACCATTCAATACTTGTACAGTAATTACTATTTTAATTGCTGTAATTTATTCAAGTCAGATTATTCGTTTACAATTGTCTCTCTGTCTTGTAAAAGAATAAAATGTATTGTGCATTGTGCAGCAAACAAATCGAAAATTAGTCTGTGCACAAAGAGGCTGTCTAGACTTATCTGTCAGTATTCATTGTATTTATAAATACTTAAACTGCTTGTAAGGTCAAGTTTTGAAATAAGAGCAACAGATCCATTGTACAGAAACGGAAAATATTTATCTGCAGTTAAGTTAATGTTACATAAAATGTGTTGAGATTGAATGTGTACAGGCGTGATAAGACGTTCGACAAATCGCAATTCTGAATTTCAAATTGTTGAAAGTGGACGCACTTCTTAACGTGTAATCAGTGTAATAATATAATAGTAGTGTAGCAATTAATATACATAAGTATTACGTAGTAGATGTAATAAGTGAATCTTCAATGTGCCGAAAAAATGTATATCTCCAGTCAACCATGCAGGATATTGTACACTAGCTAAACAGTGCGGAATTTTGATAGCTTGGACCTCTCCACTTTCTATTCACAGTCTTTCAGTTCCCATTTACTTCAGCACACCCGAATAGATATAGATACGTACTTAATAATGCAATTCAAATATTTGGGTACATGTGAATTTTGGATGTAGGTTGCAAATGAATTTACCGTCAATCTGTTATCTCAAGTTGGTAACAATAAATATATATGTATTTATAGTACATGTCGTCTTGTTTCCGATAAATCTCATTTATTGAACATTTGATTTGGTATGCACAAAATATTGATAAATGTTAAAATTGTAATTCGTGTGCTATGTGTTAATTCTGTTAATCATTTAGTAAGCGAATTTTAATATTGTGTTTTAACTGTAAGATAGAACTGTGTGCTAATTTAAGTGTTAAACAGCAACAGTATAAGAAACCAAATTGCATTAAATAAAGACGTAGAAATACAAAGTTCTCAATAAAAAAAGAGTACGCTACTGCAAAAACATTATCTTTATTCTCCTTCGTTGTCTCATGTTGATTACTGGTTTATACAGCATGTACAAACATAAGCACAAAATTTTCGTTTGCGAGCATTCTACTTGTATTTTACAACTGTTTATAATGTCAACGCAACAGTTTCAATTTTCTTGCATCTCTACTAAACGGAAATGAAAACATTTGATGTCATACAATCTAAACGCTACTATAGTATCTCGTATCGCAAGGAAAACCTTTTTTTGTATGCAAATGAGTTGAACCATATAAGGTAATTTAATGTAAGTTTGCATGATGGCCGAAAGAAATAAAATGAGGATTCCATAGGGAAAACCTTTTTTTGTATGCAAATGAGTTGAACCATATAAGGTAATTTAATGTAAGTTTGCATGATGGCCGAAAGAAATAAAATGAGGATTCCATTAAAAGCATAGAGAGTAGTACTGACAATAAGATACAAGGGACTGTCAGCATGAAGCTGAATAGTTTTGCTAGTGTTACAACATTTCATTTTAGATACCACACGAGTTAGCTTTTTCACAGTGATAGTAGGCAAGCGCTTGGCTTGAACGCTAAGATTCTGCATTTCTGGTGAAATCGGTCGAAACCGTAGCAAGATGCTCCAGACAAGAAGTGAAGGAGGCAGCAAGGTTATTTTATATTGTTTTACAGATGCACTACTGCTACAAGCATTAAGTAAGCCAGAAATTCTTCTCATCTCTATTTTCCCTATGTATAAACCTAATGGGATATGATACGCATTCTGTTGGCATATAAGAGAAGCCTTGGCTAAGAACGGCTGCCAATGAGAACTAGTAATACAATATCATGAAAGTAATGGCTAGGCAAGCAAGTCTGGGGAAAGCAATAAAGACGAGATGAATCGGATAGTAGATGAGGATGGAGTAATAAAAGGAAGATAATACAAAGTGGCATTTAATAAGATGGGAGGTTTTCATTCTTCTGCTCTCTTCTCCACCTTCTGGGCAGAATGCCTCCGCTTGCTACATACTGCTGGAATGGAAACGGAGTCTTCGCTCAGCTCTGGCTCCCTGTTCCACTTCCTAATAAATAAGAAACCTGACAAGACATGAAGGAAAGTTGAACTTCAATATTATCATCGAACCCCCATCTGAAATCATTGTGATAAGTTTCCATCATAGTCAAAGTTACAGCTGGCAGTCTTATTAGTCGTATAACGATTCTTGAGTATTTAGGTTGTTGCCAGTTCGCATTACCTCAAACTCCATTCCATACACTCTGATACTAGACACACTGTATTCCCGACCGTTCCACAATCTACTCGAGTTCATGTCAACGTGACGATAAACCCCACTCTTCGCTTTGGACCGTTCACAAGTTGTAGTTCCTACAATTGTGGAAATATTTATCGGAAATTTACTTTGTACTTACTCACAAACTTAACTCATTAAATATTTTAATTTGGGTTTATCTGTCTGTATAGTGTATAGTGCTTAAAATATTAAATATATTACCGGGAAACCTTAAAAAACAATTGTACCGAAATCATTCATTTTTGTGGGTGCGGTGCTACCGTTTGCTTTAAAAACTTGCAATTTTTTTTGGAACATTCTTCGTTATTGAAATTATTTTGGCCTTAGCTTACAGTAGAAAACAGTAAAGTTTATGGTACAAAGATTTTACCCAAAATATTCTAGGTAAAACATATTAGTATGAAACATTTATATCAATTCACCATTTTCGTCTCTCTTTTCTGATACAAACACATCTAAATCAGTAAACGAAATAAACCAAACCCAAAACTTGACTAATATTGACCTCCTAATTATTTATGTGAAATAAATCATTCATTTCCTAAGCTATAGAATGTATTTGTGTATTCATTCTAATAATTGTCAAAGAACTATCGAAGTGTACATATTTACTTTACAGCACATTATTTTCTAAAGAGAAAAGAGGCGAATCATTTGTGTCAAAATCAAATTTACCTGTGTCAAGTAAAAAAGTTTAGCATCACTCATATGGTTGAACTTTAAAATTGTATCCTTATTCTGTATGCATTCTTTTTAATTTACGAATAAAAAGCTAGTAGAACTACTTCGGACAGTTATCTCGTCATCGTCTGCACTGACATATATTTATGTATTTCTGCAATTAGTTGATCAAATGGCACTACGTCACATTTCGTTCCCGATACAATTTTATCCTATCATCCTGCAAGTGAATCACTGGGGCCATTAAGACCAAGAAGTATTTTCGCATGAGTACATTATACGCAATATATTTCTTCCACTTCCCAGCTTCTTTGCATAGAATATCCATAAGCGCACAGAATAAATATCTACTACTCGCATATTATTTTCTTTGACTGTTCTATTTGTATCCCCGAGAACATTTGACTGAATAATTCTCCAAGTTTCGTTTTAGTTTTCTGAAGTGAGTCGTTTCACTGACTGTCTGCATGTTTGCGTCTATTTCTATTGCATCATCCTATTTGTAGTTTTACTCTATTATATTATGTGGTAATCTCCTTTTTCGTTATGCAGTTTGGTCTTGGTTCAGTTTATTATCAAGTCAGAGAAGTCTATCTGCGTATACAATCAAAAACAATTCATACGATACAGGGAGAGTAATGGACCATAAGATGTGCTGTACCTACAGAATGCAAGCAAGTGTGTGCGTACACAGAAACGAATGCGACCACTAGTAGATATATAAACAAATAGTATTAGAGAGAAAGTTAGATAACATAACAGGCCATTTATCTGCATCAACCGAAACGAACGGACGAGAGCGAGTAGAATGGAATTCGGATGAGCTTCCAAATTATTCTCCCAGGCGAGATCTAGATGAAACCAAGTAATGCAACACATGATCCCCCCATTCCCATTTATTTCCTTGTCTCATTTCTTTAGTTTGCATACTATTACGAAACGTACAAACTTCCTCCTTCCCAAATACAAACAATAAAATTCAAAAAATATTTTATGCCTTGCAATTTTTTATCAATTAAATTGACAAAATTTTCCACAATTCCGATAATTCCGATAATTCCTGTAGGTATGTAATTGAATATTTTTCATACACAATTTTTAATGAGCCAAAAAAAATTGTAGGGCATAAATTATCTTTAAGAGGATAATAAATTTAGTTTTCTTAGAACAGCGTCTTCACAGTATGTTTGTTAGGAGGGGATTAACTTTGTCCAACCAAAGGATACAAAGAGAACTATAATTGAATTGAGCAAAACTTTGATGAGTTTTTTCCCTATAACGAGCTTATGTAGAAGAATGCATTATGCACATTTACTTTTTGTATTCGAATTAAAGCTTGCCTTCCTTCTTTCAGGTCTTTTCTTTTGCTTACACAAAGCCGACATGAAAGTGTCAAATCAAGATCAAATATTTCCGTGTGGTATTTGCACTTATACCAGTAATACAAGTGAGTCGAGTGGATTGTGTATAGGCTTCCCTTTCCCTTCACATTCAGTGTCAAAATTAACAAGGGCGTTTGGAGAGTACAGAGGGTCTACCGAAAACAAGTACAATGACATGTATGTAAGTACAACAAAATACAAGGAACAACAAACATATCAAACACAGAACTGAAAGAAGAACCGGCTGCCTTTTCCCCTTTTCGTTCGTGGGACAAAAGGAACACTTGCTATGCCGTGCACCTGTACACAAATGTCACATCACATTCACGACGACATCCCAACCCCAATGTAGTTAGTTACACTTTTAACATACGCACTCCCATCGCTACATTCATTTCTGACTAAAATACTAAAAGCCTACAAAGGAATGACTTCTCTTCGCTCGGTTGTTGGTATGCACGGTTCAAAGAAAACTATTCCACAATGTCTAAGTATATTCACACGTGAAAGTATGCAATACGTGTATGCTTTATATGTGTGGAATATATGAGCCATCTACTTGTACTGAAACACGCTTTAAAAGCAATCTTTTCTTTCTACTTGCTGTCTTTTAAGGAATCGTTTTGCTTCTTCCGCCTTCCGTGTTTCGCCTTGTAAAAAAATAATGTAAAACTGTGAGCGTACTAATGGCGTGGTTCTCTTGTGTGTACACCGTACATACGGCCTACACAGTACACAGTAGAATGCATGCTTTGGCAGCGGTGAAATACTAGAAAAGAGAGAAGCATCAAGAGCACTAATCCTTTCTAACTTTCTTTCCTTTTTTATGTGTTCCGCCGAACATGAACATTTTATGTGGACTCTGACAAGAGACATCTGAAACATGGTATTCTCAGACTATAAGTATACCGTGTGACACTCTAACAATCTCATTAAGTATTTTCAAATATTTTCATGTGGAAGGAATAGTTTGTAGATATACACTTTATCAAATCACCTAGATTTCGTTACCTGCTCGATATTTTATATAAGCTTTACATACAGTATTTGTAAAACAACACCTTTTGTGAAGACACGAATGAGCGGTGTGGTATTATGTCTGCAAATAGAAGGAGAATGATGGGTGCGGAGATTTGCTGGAGTAACATACGATATATAGAGTATATATGGATGGGTTTACATACATATATGTACCTAGAAGGGGAGAAAGAGTGTTTTGTATTTAGGCTCCGTTATCCGGGAGAGGAATGAGTGAGTTTCAGAGCGGAAATGTGTCTTGGGAAGGGAAGGATAATGGAAGGCGGACGAGGATTGGCCCCAGACGAAAATTGATGCTCCATCTCAGCTCCAATGGAATTGGATCTCGTAATAGCACTTTATGAGATAAATTACTGTAATATTTCCCGGAATAAAATGCATTTCGACAGATAATTTTTTCCCGACTACATGACATCGTCTATCCTCTTTATCCTTTCTGGACTTAAAGGCTATAACTCTCCTTCTGTTTCGATTTACAGCCAAATCGACAATGCACTTTTCGCAGCACGAAAGTGGTAGTGCGCACTTTACTTACTGTTTTGGTATCGACAATAGCAATAGTACCTCTCACGTGACACTTCCACTTCCACTTCTTACAGCCAAATCGACAATGCACTTTTCGCAGCACGAAAGTGGTAGTGCGCACTTTACTTACTGTTTTGGTATCGACAATAGCAATAGTACCTCTCACGTGACACTTCCACTTCCACGAAAGTGCATCTAAAGTGTGTACTTTTGGTGCATATTTTTAATGAATAATTCACACTTTAAAGGAGCCTATCGGAAGTGAAAGTGTAAGCCGGCTGCATACCTCCCTATCATCTCCACTTTGGGAACTTTCAATACAATAATCGTTCTAATTGTATAAAAAGTTAACTACAATTATTTATTTGTGCTTTTATACAATGCCGCTGCGAAATTTTCTTTTGGTTCTGGACAAAGAAAACCGATTAAAAAGAATTCAACAGTTTCGTTTTTCTAGAATAATTGTTGATCGCAGCAATCCAATGGAGTGCTTAACGGAGCTCGAATTTTGTTCTCGATATCGGTTTAAAAAAGACACTGTTAAATGTATTATTAATTTGATAAAATCAGATTTATTAGAAGAGCCTAAACCAATCAGAGGAGTCCAAATTCCAATTTTGACACAATTATTAGTTGCACTTCGATTTTATGCGACCGGATCATTCCAATCTGTTATGGGAGATATCATGTCATTGACACAGGGAACTGTGTGCAAATACGTGAGTAAAATTTCACACTGCATTGCAAAACGTGCAAATCGGTACATAAAATTCCCAACTAACCAGGAAGCTTTGAAATCCAGACGAGAATTTTATGAAATTGGACATTTACCAGGTAATAATTTCTGATTCAGAATTTTCATAAAAAGGATATAAATAGTCAATGTATTGTTTTCATTATTTAGGGGTCACTGCTGCAATACTGTACTCACATTGGGATTCTTTCCCCTGGAGGACAAAACTCTGAACTTTTCCGAAATCGTAAAGGATATTTCTCTATCAATGTTCAGGCCTGCTGTAATGCGAAACTTCAGTTTATCAATCTCGTTGCCCGATGGTATGGATCGTGCCATTACACAAGAATATTCGAAAATTCAAATCTCAAATTGGATTTGGATGAAAACAGAGCCCCCGGACGT
>JABASC010004474.1:0-11807 GCA_019776185.1 Plutomurus gul | reverse complement strand
TCGAAGATTGCAAATGTAATTTGTGAGTGATCATTGTACAATGTACACCTATAATAAAACAGCCATCTTTATTATTACATCTAGTAATAATACTTTTAATGTGATTTTATAATATCAACTAAAAAGAATGAATGACGAATATATAAGCCGCGAACCTAATTGATGACTGTAATTGTTAACAGCTTTCATATCATCCTAAAAAAGAAAAGGATGGGACGAATTTGTTTGATGATCTTTATTTGTTGTTTATACTACGGTGAGTGTGGTATTACAAATGTATTTGAATGAATAAAGCTTTTCTCTATGCTTCCTTGCATTTGAATGAATTTTTCCGTTCAGTCTTGAGTTGAATTAATTGAGCTGACTTATGATCTTGCAGAATTAAACAGATATCTAGAATAGAAATACAAGGTAGCGATAATGTAAATGGGTAGTGGTATTTGTAGTAGGGGTGAATGTAAAACGAATAAGCATTCGTAAACAACAAATCTTCTACGCGCATACGTAAATACACGTCCGTTGTCTTCAGGAGATATTCGTCCTAATGATATACAGAATAAGAGTGAAGGAACGTTCAGTGCACGCAGTAACTCACTGGAAAATTTCGACTGCCTTCTCTATCTGTTGTAGCCAGGAAGGTAGCAAGTAGTCTGAGTCTAAAGTAAAGATCTTTTGGTGTATTCACTTTGTATTGTAAGCGTTCTCACGAAGCGACTGTATAAGTAGGAAGGCACTCTGCTCACCATGTTCATACTTGTTTAGCTGAAGATATCGGGATTGGATGATACGATATGATATGGGATGAAATTTCTTGCTTGCACCAGATTCCGGTATCGATGGAATCGTCTCTCTATACTACCGTTCATCCATGCCAGCACACAGCTGAATATTGTGAAATCACAGTGTAAAGTGAAGAGGCTCTACGTGCACGTATTCAGACATTTTTAATGCCTGTAGTAGTCTCTGCTCTCGCACACATACACATAACACACGCTGACTGACTGAAAGAGATCGGAGTGAAGTTAAACATAAGTAAAGGATAATATGCAGAGCGTCGAGGCTGACTGGCCTGGAGTCTGACTGGTTCGTTGCTATCGTCTCCCATTATCGACTTTCATCTTTTACGAAATAAACTTTGCCGTTGATGCAGCTCAGTTTCAGTCAGAAAGACAGACGAGGCAGGAAAGGGGTTGTGCAATACAAGTCAAAAGTCAACTCTCTCAGCAATATTATCCGGTAGCATTATTTCCATCATTGTACACGTACTGTGTAGATAAAGAAGCCTCTTGGTACATTAATATTATTATCGCTTAGCTATTACTCCTTGTCTTAAGTGCTGATTGTGAGCAGTTTAGAAAAACGAGCACAATGCAACACGATACGTCCCTCCATGGCCAGAAATAAGGGCCATGTACGGTTCCACACACAATACAAAGACTTACCTCCTCTGCAGCACCCACAAAACCAAACCAGCAATAAAAATTACATGAGCCATACCCATTACTACCACTGTAGTACTTCTGAATTGAATTTATGCAGAGAGTGTACGTGTCTCACTGCAGTAAGAATAAGCGTTTTTTGTAAACTGTTTGAGATTTGAACTGAGAGTTACTATATTTACAAGCATTTACATGTCGCTACAATACCTTCTCGCTTATTAGTACAGATTGCTGCTGCAATACAATCCTTCACTGGGAGAGTAAGCCGTTTAGTTCGTATTTCAAGCGTGGCTGAAACGTTACTGACACGAAGAGTCGTCGTACTTTGCTCGCGTTAGTCATTCCCCATTAGTTGGACACAGAGGAAGTTAAAGCGAGAACAGAGACAAAAAGTGTAAATTGTAAATCTGATTTGTTGTGATTTATTTATTTATGCATTTTTTATAATACTGAAACTGTGTGTACAGTCGTACCTCTTTGGTGTATATTGTCAGCTAAACTTTATTGGACGCTTTAATAGTGATTTTGTGATTGTTTGCAAGCACACATAGTGATTGCCGCTCTACTTAAAAGGTACATAAATAAATATAAATGCGTCGTTTACAGTTCGTTTTATAAATGTGTCCGATTAAATACGACGATAGGGAAAGAGATCAACAAAGATTTCCCAATCGAATGGAAATGATTTGAGAAGAGTACTGTTGTATAGGAGTGAGTGCTGAGAAAAGGAACGAAGGACGGGAGAACGTTGAGTAACCTCATAAAGTGTAGAGGACACGAAGAAAAGAGTTAAAAGAGCATGAGAGCATTCTTGTGTGATGGTGGTGGTAGGTGCTTATAAAAGAGAAACGAGCAGACAGTTTCCTAGCTTTTCCTTGTATAATTTGTTTCAAGTCGGACTCAGAGCGGCAGTAAAAGTGTCGTCGATATTTGAGTAGTTGAGAAGACTAAAGTGAAGCCAAGCACACACACTCAGTCGCACCATACCAGTGTCATTGTATAAAGCTGTTTGAAGGTAGAAAAGAGACGAAGGAGAAGAAGAAGAGGAGGAGGAGGAGGAGGAAAGCGGTTGTTTGAAGGCAAAGTCGACTTGAGACTTCAGTGGGGATTTTGTCAGAGTTGACATTTCTTTTTCCTTCTTTCTTGTGGGATTAAGTCGAATTCGAAGTTGAGCCTTGAGGTTAAGAAAGGTGAGGTGTTGGAGCTGAAAGTGGAAAAAAGTTGACGAATAGGTAAGACAACTCTCTTCCGTATATTTATATGTCTCGTTCGTGGCTCTGCAAATATTCTGTATATTATGTTATTGATGGGTGGGCTGTGTTCTAGCCGGTTTTTCGCTTAGCGATTTTTTTCCTGTTTGTTTGTGCGTAGTATTTGTATTTCCTCTACTTTATCCTATAAGAAAGGTTAGTGCTGCATTCAAAGCGCCTGCATGTAATGGACCTGCAGCACCTTGCTCTCTGTCACATATATAACTATACATATACATTTACGCTCATGTAGGACATGAATTTGGAACACAGATCTGCTGCAGGAATAGTAATAGTGAAGACAAATACATACATATGTGTGCTTGTAGAGTGTAGGCTATAGTAATAGTGTTGAGCTGGTGGAGGTGCAGGAAAATCGGAACGGAAAGTCGGGAGAACAGAGAACAAACGAAGAATGGGAGATAGGAAATGGAAAAATGGCGAGCTGGGAACGTTGTGTTACTTTTTACTTGAATTTTTCCTTGACGCTCAAAGACTAGATAGTCGAGTCAGGCCAGACAGATCACAGATCGGAAATTGGCTTTTGGGCTTTGTTGGTGGGAAGAAAAGTCTTTTGTATTCTCTCTCTATATATAGTCATGTAGTGAGTTCTTGTGGAGTTGTGGCAGGGGGAGAACTCGCAGTGTGAGCCGAGGAAAGAGAGGATGAAAGAAATTTTTGAGACTGACTCAGATGAAGTTGCTTTGTTTCCACTACCTTCAATTCGCCATTGAGTCTGCCTATACCAGAGCCTACATGTATGTAGTACGAGGGATTGACGAGGACGATTTTTAACAGCAACCTACTACGTAGTAGACATGGTATAGATTTTGGTCGTACTTTTGAGGATAGTGGATGAAAGAGATCCGCTCAACTTACTCGTACAGCAAAAATAAATAGTTTATTTTCTCAAAAAGATGATATCATGTGATGGAGTACACAATGTAGTAATAAAAGTATACCGTTTGTCCGGTCTGGGGTGGGTTGTCAGCGACTTTTCTCCGCAAAGGATTACTATATGATTTGTAATTACTTTCGTGTATGTGGGGATGGAAATATCACATCGAAATTTGCTGGAGGGAACGAAGACTTATCTATAGTAGACACTGACACCATGTTATTTGCATATAATGGACTGTGCAGCATCACAAGGCAGAATTAAAGGGAAATCCATATAGAATCTATGGGTAAGTATCTCCGCGTTAAATTTTGTGTACCGTGCCAGGAAAATAAGTCGTAGCCTCTGGTCGGGATACCTATATTTTACATTGTGTACATATTGGGAATAAGGTAGAACTGTCTCTGGTTCTATAGAGGTACGTGTATAAACGTATATAAAGTAGTAGAGTGATGGTTTGTTTTCATTGTAAAAGTTTTCTGTTATTGCGTCACATTGTATAAATGATATGTCATTCATTGTTGATGGGCTGTCTGGCCGAAGGCAATGCTGCCGTTCAAATTTCCTTTTCTGCGGAATTCCACGTCAGTGATAGTGTGAAAAGAAGCGACTTTTCACTTTTTCCAACACAGCTTTCCCAACCTACGACTTCCCATTTCTAAATGTCACTGGGGCTACGAAATGGAGTTCAGAGAGAGCTCTGTGTCTTGTCTTGTCTGCGGGCCAATGGGCTCCGGACCACAAAATCTCCCTACAGACTTTGTCTGTAGTTGAAATCTTTCCACATTGTAGTACATTATATGGTTGCACATCAAGACGGTTGAATTGAAAATGATATTGTCAAAAATGGCTCGCTGGTAGTAGTATATACGTACCCTGTGGTGTAAGTCGTACTACGTACGTAGTACGTGCAGCGATTCTGGAACAAAATGTAAATGTGCCATGAAATGAAATACTACGGTGGTGACAAACTTTTGGATACACTTGCAATCTAATTTTGCGGGGCAGAGAGAAAGCGCATTGAATAATGTTTTCCGCAATTTTGGTGGGAGAAGCTCAATGAAAGACTACTAACTACGTAACTCACAGTGGTGTTATGATGGAATTGTTATATGTAACTCGGTAATTAATTACGTAATAAATTTGCTGTATGTTCCACCATATAAACGTTATATGTATAGCTTTGTCTTGCTTTGAATGCACAGTTTTAACGATAGTAGTCTATCATATATACAGAAGATTCAAACTCCGGAGAAAGAGTAGTGCCAACTTTCATTTCTTCTTTTGTGAAGGAAGTTGACGTGGGAGATACAAATTGCATCAAGGTGCGGGTGTTAAATTATGTACATACTTGTGTGCACCGCTTACACGTATAAAGAAAGTTGGATATATATATATACATATAGAGAGAGAGAGAGACAGTGGAGGTGACTGGGAGGAATCTTTAAGCTTTGGAAACTGTAGCAGAAGGCATCTCTCTCGCCTCTCTCTCTTTGGCCTATGGCTTCCACCGTCGTCAGATCTTATTTCCCCCATATCCACTCCCATGTATTTCGTGTGCAACAGGTAACGAACCGAGAAAAGATATCTCTTTATATCTGAGAAGGGCTCGTAAAAAATAATTGGCAGTTTTCCCAAAACACGGGAAACAAGCTACAAGCTACGTTACGTAGCTAACAATGCGAACCAGAAGTTATTAGTGCAGCGGCATTAGTCGACTCGACTCCTGATCTTGTATACAGTATATGCAGAGTGTAAAGTTGAGGCTGGATGTCCCTTTCTCTTAACAACTTACCACATACAACTCGCCTCATTTTCGACTTTCCACAGCTGTGACTGACATCATCATGATTATGTAGTGTAAAGTTGAGGCTGGATGTCCCTTTCTCTTAACAACTTACCACATACAACTCGCCTCATTTTCGACTTTCCACAGCTGTGACTGACATCATCATGAATATGACACTTGTGTGCTTCTCATGCAATTCCACAAAGTCATGTAAAACCCCGCCAATTAGGCACGAGGTCAAATTCTTTCTTAAACACCCGCCCTGTTACAATTGGATACTGACAAAACTCCGAGTTCTCTACAGTCAGTAAAATTTCTTGGGAAATTTGTCCCTACAGAAGGCCTCATTACAATTCTACTTGTATCATTTTCCTATATCAGTTCAAACTTAGCTTACAAGGGCTTTTCGTATAATCGCTTTTCCCTTTTAAGCGACATTATTCAAGTGCACTCTTTTCTTCAATAAAATGTGGTGGCATGTATACAATTCGCTCGCGTTGTACACCCTGTGAGTTTTCGCGTCCGTCAACTTGTTCACTACACAGTACAGTTACTCTCCGTCACATTGTTTCCTCTTTTCGATCTACTAGGTATTTTCCTTGACGTGTACGACATACCAACAGAGAGTCACATTCTCATTTTGCAGATGAAAAGTCCGTGGTAGTTGTTAAGAGACAGAAATTGTATGACGACATTATAGAACTTGATGAAGATGATGAGTATCTAAAGATAAGAAGAGATTCAGAAGGCGGGGAAGAGGAAGAAGAAGAGCAAAAAGTGGGATTAGGTATGTTAACTGAAGATTCTCTTCTCCTTTCGCTCTACCTTAAGGACAGAAGAAGAAGAGAGACTATGCAGTTAAAAAGCTGACTTTTGTTTGCTTTTATGTACGCGGTGTGTGTATTTGTGTTTTGATGATGTCTGGTCGGGTAGGTGGTAGGTATTATGCTACATATTGGTATCCCGTCTGGTCTGGTTTGTGAGGATAATCATGATGACGACGAGAGTGGAGTGCAGCATATAACACGATGTCAAAGTAGGAGGAGGAGTGTCTTTGCGTTGCCAACCTAAACGCTCTCCAACTTTTACATAAGTAGATATGATGTGAGTTTGTGCTCTTGCATGAAGTTTTTCTCTGTTCTCTATCCTCCTGTCGATCTTGTCTATCTTATTCGCTTACTTTAATACACTCTCGGCGCAATGCTCACACACACACAGATATATCCCCTTCTCAGCCCTTCTCCCAAGTATTCCTTGGCTATGTGAGCAGAACATTATTCCATGTAATAGTAAAAGGCATTCTTACATATGTAAATCTTCTCTTTTCGCATTTTCTTTGCAAACCGATTCCGGTGTTCTGTTCTCCTCATCTGCTGAATCTGCTCTCGTATTTCGTATCTTGTGCTATCTACCACATACTGTAGTACAGTTCAACCATCTACTAATATCTCTGTACTGTTATTCTGTGTTGGGTGGAATGGTATTCTCCTACTACTAGTAGTACTACTACTACTTAGGCCGAGATCCTACTACTATAAAATAATACAGCAAACTCCATTCATTCACTGTCTCTTCACCGAACTTCTCATTCTAATCTGTGTACTTTCCGCCCCAATCTTGTTTTCCTTCGTTGAATAGGAGCAGCAGTAGTTCTCTGGTTGTGATGTGAGTGAGCTTTAATTTGAATCGGTCTTGTTTGTAGCTGATTTGCAGCATCATCATCACAACAAACATCATCAGTGACTATACAGTATAGGCTACTAGATACTCGCCATTGTGAATGAGTAAAGTGGTAGCCGGAGATTTTGGCTGCAATCACTCACAGGGAGAGAGAGGGGGGAGTCTCTGTAGCATATCCGTTGAAAACTGTTCGAGTGTGAGACTATTTTGCGGACTAACCAACAGTCAAGCAACATAAAAGAGTGAGAAAGTTGATAAATCATTCTTGTGAAAAATTTTGCCAACACAGAGCCATTCATCTATTCATAGTTTTGTACCTTTTCACTATAGGTTCTGGTACATGTGCATGCAATATTTGTACTTGCATATACTACATAGCCGTGTACATTCTTCTCCCGTTCTCTACAACTACTACATTCACAAGAAAATAACAATTTTAACACTTTACACAAACTATGTACTCTTATAGATAAGTGCTAGAGAGTGAAGTGTAGCAGCCAGCACACAGTGTGCATTCAATCATTGATATATAGAGTTTTGTGTAGTTGTACAACAGTGGGAGACTGTTGACTGTGTTCACAACAACAGACAACTGTGTGAGTGTATATACAGTCCACATCCATTTTGTAAGGTAGTTGAGAGAGTTTGAGTTGAGAATGAGGTGATCCCAACGGAGTTTACATGCGATCATTTATCAAGTGGCGAAGGATTCGGTTCACTCAAAACTGGAACAGACTAGACCGTGAACCCAGCTGAAGACACACAAAGGAACTCGCCAGAATCCTATTTCGGATTAATACAAAACGAAGATAGGCGGTCGGTATGTGAGGCAAGGTTGAGTAAGCGTGCTTAATGTAAATTGCATGCAACTCTGCTGCCTGCTTCAGTCACTCTCACTTAAATGAAATGGCAAAACGCTTATTTTCGTAGGCGTCACTTCACTACATACGGATAACTTTGTACGTTGAAATCGCGACTAGTCTGTGCACTCCAAGAAAGGAACAAGCATTTTGCATTTAAAACCGTTTGGCATTTATTCGCGTAATTAATTATGTTTTCCAATCATCTAGATTGTGCATTGGCCTTGCCTGGCCTGGAAATTCACAGGCATCTCCAACGCACTCACTCACTTCCAGTCTCAGTCAGGCCAATCCAATTGTTTAAGGTTGGAGTACAAGTTGAATTTAACCTTGACCTTGCCCTGTTATAATACAAATACCTATAAGAGTTAATTGAATGAATTCCTGCCTACTTATGTAGTATGTATATATGGAAGTGTGACCGAAATATCCAAAGATTTAGCCAAATTTTCATTCTCACATTTCCCTTGCAGTTATGTTGTATCGTGTGAGTGAGTGAATCTGAAAGTATAATGAATGAGTACAGTATTTCATTAAATAATAATGAGAGACATAAAGCATAGGCAGTATGTGTGCATATATCGATGTCGTGAAGACATTGGGAATTTGTCATATCATTATATGCAATAATAAAGGCCAATAATTTACTGACGGCATTTTGAGCGGTTTGAATGTGTAGGTATGACTCGGCAATTTTATTACCCTGATGCTCAGCTGCGACAGGAAATTCTGAATGCATTTTACAAAGCAAATGCTATACTTATACTGACTGAGAGGAATGCTTTTGCCCTCGTCTCATTCTCCGGAATTGTGTGATGAGTGTTAGTAACTTTTACTATAACTACTGGTTTAGGTTCTACGCTGTGTAGTAAGTATTATTACTACTGTGCAAACAGTTTCATAGTAGTATATGTAGGTACTAACAATAAGTACTATACCTATAGTAGACTGGTTCTAAATTGNCTATAGTAGACTGGTTCTAAATTGGACTGAGAATGAAACCGTGCTCTGTTGTATGTATATAAATTGAGAGAATTATGGCTTTTCCTAAGTAGTAATGGAGTTTAACTTAATTTGCACATTTACAAGACAAAGGTTTCCCACTTCACTTTTGCATATCCATCTTCCTCTCTTCCGGTGAGCTCTGAAACTTTGCCAAATTTGAAGAAAGCCAGCTCAGAGAGCACTGTTATTCCGTCTTCTTCTTGTTAAACAACATACTGCATTATGTACACTACTATACTTGTGTGATGCAAGCAGAGCCGACTGTGAATGCAACCAGCGTGGATTAGTAGTAGACAAACAGAAAATTCAGAACAAAGAGAAGCATAGCGAATTAGTGCGAAATGTAATTGCAAATATAGTTAAGTAGTAGGAGTATACTACTTACACGGCTGTTTTTATTGTTAGTGACTACCTTGGTATACTCTAACAGTAGAATAATATTGGTTGTATGCATGCAGAACTCTCTCTATAGCATTGAAACAGTATTAGTAGTGGGGGGAAAGTAAGCGGTGAGCCTAGGACGAAGACTTATAAAATTGAGATTTATTTTCCTAACCTCCCTATTCGCCATATATTAAAGAAAATGAAAATAAAAACCCGCCTGCTGTGCAACTGTCAATGAGTGATGCTCTCTATTCAACAGGGTGGGCTGTGTCAAAGCTAAGCTAATTTGGTTTTATGTACTCTCTCTCTCTCTCTTTCAATCTCCTACATACGTAGACACTGTCTCATATATCAAGCCTTGTGCTCTGCACTTTTCAAACTTCTTTTCCGCTCCTCCACACACACACACACACAAACATACAGCAATACAGAGAAACAGTTTTTCATTTTGACTGTTGATTTGAGATGAATGCAATACACAGTTTTGACTTCACGTGCACACACAGTTGGAATCTTTTGCAGACTTGCTATACTCTGCTTTTAATATTAATAGTCACAATTTGGCTTACGATGCTATATCTCTGTCTAGTGATTACATTAATTACTTTTTACTGTGTGCTTTTCCCTTGCCATTTTCCTATTTGCAGTCATTTACACTTTTGACTTTGCATTATGATGGTGTTTCACACGCAACGAACTGCTGAAGTCACCTTGTGCTCTCTCTCTCTCACTGTGTGTGTGTGTGCAAGATGCTTACGAAGGCTAAATGTCTATTTACAAATTTTGTTGATACTTATGGTGAACAGAGACGAGACGAGGCACTTTGCTTATACAATATCGTTTTATGGCCAAGTGCTTGCATGGAGACGATGTAAACAGCGTGAAATATCAACTTGATGTTCTCACAAATACATGTAAAATTTCAATCTCTACTAAAAGTACTGAGACAGCTTACAGTGCAGTAATAGTGGGATGACTGATAGTGATAAATATGATGAACATAAATATGTCGGCACTGTATATAGGCTAGTATACACTAATGAAGCATGGAAGCAGTTTTGAGCCATCTTATTCTCATGTAAAGCTCGTTTTATTGATTTGAGTGGTAAGTATACCTATGTACATAATACGATGGAGGGAGTGCGGAGACATTCAATTCATATCTTGCAGCATTTTAAAGAGTTTTTGATGTATACCGTACCATATGGGATTTGTATGTAAGAATTATTCGACTGAAAATTTTATTTCACATAATACTTAAGTGCGTACTCTACATGTCTCTTTTTTGGAAAACTACACGGAGACAGTTAGTCAACATTGTTAGACAGGTTCTATCTGAATAAGCAAATTTGCAGACACTCAACTCAGCTCACTCACTCTCAGTAATGAGAAGAGCATTATTTGGTGGGTGAGTGTGTTTGACAATATATTGCCATTCAATTTGCTCGAAATGGTGCAGGTAGAGAAATTTTTTCTGTGTGCACATTATTTGCACGGCTGTGTGTACTCAAGAATATTTTAATTGGTAACAACTGCAGAAGAAAAAAGTGTGATACATAAAGTGTGTTTGTGAACAGTTTTAATCTACCAGAGAAATTTTTCTAACTAGGTTAACTAGTTTATTGACTGATTTATTAGGCATTGTTTCAAAAGTATTCACGCTCCCAGGATGCTTCTTTGATTCAGGCAATTTGCGCATTAAGTTTAGTGAAGCACAAATGTTTACATATAGTGGAATGCAATGAAATCGTTAGCAATGTACCAGCTAACACAATTTTTCGTTATTTTGTACTGTCAGTCATTTGGGTGACATATTTAACAGATTTTAATTACATTTTGTTCTTGTTGCTTAAATTACGTACCCAAGGAATGCAACCGAGTTCAACTTCTGTCCCGTTTGTACCGCTGCAAAAAAGCAAAATCATTATCAAACAACACGAACACATGTCACATCGCCTTAAAAGGTTGTGCTTGATTATTATTGATATTGACACTCATCTTTATTACTGAATTATTATATAGCTCTTACAAGGCTGTAACTAAACCTTTTATGTAACTGTATACTTGGCTTTTGTTGCACCACACATATATTGTGCTAATTAAATGAAATTGCATAACCGATCTTTATTTGTCATGTTTCAGAAGTATAAATGTGACTGACAATTGTGAATTGAGGTGGTTTTATATAGGTTTGCTATCCCCAACTCGAAAGTTGTGTATTTATGATTGTAGTATTAGACCACCCGAGGAACGAGGCTGCTTGATGGAATCATTCGGTTGTAGAACATTGACCGACACAGTTCACTATCACTTTCTTCACGTCCATTGTGAGAAGTATAATAGTGCCAATAACTGTCGTACGTGATCTGACACAAAATTTAGCTAAAACCTTGAAATTTCAGTTATAAATCTATAACCGTGTCCATGCTTTAGAAGGCCCGGTAACATCGGAACAATTATAAATATTCACAATTCTACTTCAAGTGTTCTCCGAACATTCCA
>JABASC010004473.1:0-11808 GCA_019776185.1 Plutomurus gul | reverse complement strand
CTAGCTTTGTGGGTTTTAAAACGTGCTAGTACGTTTTAATACGAACTGGTTTTCAATATGAACTGTAACATATGTAATACATATTGTTAGTCACTGTAATAATATACTAATCAATTTACGTAAAGAGTTACTTTTTTCTCTAACTACAAGTAGGTAGTGATCGTAGTGATATGATAAGGCTTCATGTTATGTATGATTTTAGTAAGAGTTAAGACTAATATGAATAGGATAAAGGAGTGGTGATTACAACCAAAAATTGCTCACAAAATGTATTTGATTAGCCATTTGCTCTACTAAGCAATAATTTGTAATAATATCCATGCAGAATGATCATTAAAGTTGTAACACGCGTGCACAAACAACGTAACTTGTGGTTTCTGATTCACTTTCAATAATAAAAAGACACTGTTCGAATTATTATTATTGTATTATTATGCACACTTGTCGAGAGAACAAAGATGTGTGCTATATTTTGTACAAAGAACCTTGCACAGCCCTGTGTACCGGTGGTGCTTCATTTTCGTTGACAACTGAATGGAGAGATCTTACTTACGGAATTTACTTACAGTTATACCTGTACACAGAGTGATTAGTTCAACCAGCTTGCACTCAATGCCTACGATACATTTTTGTAAACTGTCGCTGCATTTGCAGCAATAATACTGTTCTTGTTGGCAACTATCAATGTACCTTTGTGCATTGTTCGTAAATCGAGTAGTAGTCTAAACCCACACCCTATATCTCAACCAACATCTCGTCCTTAATTCCAGGTAGCACTATTATTATGACATCACAGGGTGTAACCATTTTTATTGCCTCTACCTCTCCATGGATATCTAACAAATCTCTACCACTACCTTAAATATGTATGTGCTGTATGACACAAAGATTTTCTGTCGATAGCCTATCTCACATAATATCTGTAACAAATAGTATGCAAACAAAAGTTTTTCAGCTTTACAATAATAGAACGTTGTTGTCCCATTTATAGACGTTATGCGCTAAAATAACAAATTCTGGATTTACAATATCTGTTCCAGACCTACAGTATTGCATAGATGAGACATTTAATTATAAATCGTGCAAATTTGCAACGACAGTGATTCGATTCAATAGTGTGACAGTGGCACCCTGTAAATACATCAAAAATTGTAGTTTATAGCCCACCTATATAAATTGAAGTGCATACCGACGAGAAGAGATTCATTGCATTCAAATAAAGTATGGATGTTGCTTTTCACACAATTACTATTGGTAGTATTGAAAACGTAATACTACTGGCGATTGTTGTATTTTGCTTACATGAAAAAGTGGGCTAATCAAATCAACAAAGTGCAGTTTCTAAAAGTGCAACATCACAGTACATTCAATTCAACATTGAATACCTACATACTATGATCTGCAATAATTGTGCACACTATACTTGGTAGACCGCACTATCATTTCTTCTGTGAACAACCAAATCGCTTCACTGACTGAGCACCACGTATTCTTCCACATGTATGTGGTAACTTGCTGTAAGTAACAGTACAACGTATGAACATGAACAATCGAAAGTAAATTACATTAAAGAGCAGACAAATATAAAAAATATATCAAAGCACCACAAACATTTAATTTATCTTTGGATATAATATTTACACGTAAGACTGTCTGCCTGCTTTATTCTTTCGAGTTTTTAAAGTTTACGAAGATATTTCGTGAGCTATAATATCTGAATGAGTAGGTAAGAACGCAGGTACTAATTACTGTGTGTAAAAACTCTTGTTAATTTATAATCTGTACAAATGCGCAAAATAGCATAATAACCTTTAGAATAGGAGCAACATTCACAATTTAACGTTGTGAAGCACGAAGTGGAATTCTAATTTTCTTATCGTCAATTAAAGTCCTATTAGCGAAACCATTAATTCCCCTTGCTACGGTTGCGGCTGCAATAGCTACGTTACGGTCTACTAATTCGTGTCTTTGATTGAATGTGCCACGCTGTTATATTACACAGCTTTTAAAAAATTACCACACAAAAACAACTAGTACCAGATTTGAAGTCAATAGTATGTAAATATAATACCAAGAGATAAACGCTTTTGTTTCTGAATGCAATCTATGTAACAAGTAGGTAGTTGTAATGTAATTGAGAATTAGTAGGCTTAAACTTTGATGAGATAATAAACTAATTAATTACCGTTCCCATTAAATCGCATTATCTAAAAACAAGATGAGTAGCAACGTTTGTTAAATTGATCTACTTGTGCGATGTGCTTTATTATGATGTACTACTTGCGGTAACATTGCAATATCTTTATTTATTTAAAAAAAAACAAATTGTAATGAAATTTTTGTAAAAAAAAGTTTTATATCACATGTAGCGCACATATATTTCTTTGGCACAAGACAAACTCACGACATTTTTATAATGGCACAACATTGCGCAATATTAGTAACAAAGGTTTTACTGCAATTTAGTAAAGCAATTCAATTAATTATGATGCATCTGGAGGATCGACTTCCGGAATACCTTTTCGCAATTCGGTAAGGTACACTGATAGTCCATCAATGAATTCTAAGGCACTCGGTATAATCAACTCTGGAGGCAGGAGGGCACCGTAATATCCAAGGTCACGTAACTCGTAAGTTAGGGCTATCGCAACATTGTGGACTCCTTTGACCCAGTCTGTACTACAACCTGTCACAGGATCTAAAACATTCAGAAAAATCAGTAAGGACAATAACCATTAACTCGCTGTATTATCTCGCTTACGTTATTACGAAAACGTAGTTGTGCAAATGACAAAATTGCAATTACAAGCGACCAGGGTTGGCGAAATGAAAAGGTTTATTATTTTTACTGCAGGAAAATAAGATTAATAACTTTCATTTCTTATTTCCAGTAGGTATACGTAAATACTTACTATATGTATGTATGTACAGCACAAAATAATAAATAACATGCAATTATTCATAAGTTGGAAATATGAGAAATTGAAAAGTTGATTACACAGAAGATCAGTAACTTGTCCGTATAGGAAACGCGTACCAAACCGTTGTGCGTGTGCTGTGGCAGCGGCTGCTGCAATCCTCATCTGTGTGAAAGAATGCAATGAGCTTAATTCCTTTCAAGATAACAATTATTACATCACTGTGAAACAAAATATTGATCACGCAACTATTCTCCGTAATTCTTCAAGTCAGACAAGCATATTAAGGCGGAAATGTATGTTATGCATCATAGATGAATCTACTGATAATCGAGTTGTGTGTTCCAATTCGTGCATAAATTATTACAATGTGAGTATTTACACGTACGTATGTTTTGTGCTGAGGTATCTTAATGCTGTTGAAGCCAAACGGCAGCAAAATCATTTGGCTGAAACTGTGAAGGCTTAAATACATTTGCAAATCAACCTTTTCTTCCTTTATTAATTCAGTGATTTTATTGGAAATGGCCAAAGACTCTGGCTCTGAAAACGCTGATACTCCTGAATAGAGACCGCTGCACGAATTATTCGATGTACCTGTTGTGCACAGTAATACATATACTTGTTTTATTACATTCAAATAAATTCATCATGCCTTGAGCATTTATGCATAAGATTCCGATAATATTATGCAAACCATTCCAGTGGTATCCAAAGTTCCTATTCAGATCTATTCCTCTGCAACCCATAGGCGAATCTGTAGTTGCACGGTTTTTTCGCCAAAACCGATCCTAAAATTATTGTAATTCCAATTTGAAACATAGGTAATTAACTTGAAAAATTATTTAAAGTATACTTATAGTATTAATATAAATGAAAGGGAAGCTGTACCGTAGTATGGGAGTATTCAAATCCATCTGGATTGACTACAGGAACAATGTACCAATCAAAGTATTTCGTCCACAGGTTGATTTCAGTCTTATTTTCCGAGAGAAGTTCATTGATCAGAAATGTGCTCACGGCGCTTGTAACCCACTCACGACCATGAATATCTAAAGGAGATGCATCTGTATTATACTACTACACAATTAACATTTAACTTTAATTGACATGATATTTAGTGTTTACTGGAATCTATCCAAACAGCTGGCTTCTTTTTTCTCAAGAGATTCGGAGTGGAAATTTTTACACCGACAATGCTTCTACCTTCGTACGATGTACCCAGCAAAAATGTTTCAGCCACCGCTCCTGAAGAACGTGACACACGCTTCCTAGTTTGTTGTTTTATGAATGAGTTAATCTAAAGAAATTGAAAACCCAAGCTGTTCATCTTTCCTAAATATACTTGCACAATTAGATTTTTTGACTTGTACAAAGATGCAATCATTTGGAATTAAAATTTCCCCCTAAAAGACTCACGTCTGCTAGGCCATGGTAAGCCGTCCATTCCATCAAACCGTTCTCCCTCTTTGTTGTAACATCATGCTCATCAATAATTCTGCAAAAACGCGCAGAATTATTTTTAAAATGTGTTTTAAAAATCGTATTAAAGGGAAAAATTTAATAATGGTTGTGGTCTCGATCACAGAGATTATAATAGGTTTTGTGTGTAGTAAATGCATTTAATTTAAGTAGGTCAACTCTCTCGACAGATCGGAAATCAAAAACAAGTTAAAAGATCACCTTTGCACATCTGAATGCAACAGAGTCACTTTTATACCAACTTCTCTAAGTCCTTGGAGCAAAGAGCCTTGTAAATGTGGAGCAAACATAAAATCTGAGCTGCCTCCAACTTTTAACGAAGGTATCCCCCAAAATAGGATCTATACAAAGACGAAAATTGTATTGTGCATACCTACATATATTTATAACCTAGAGTTAATAGGATTTTTTAAATGTGGAAAATGAAAAAGTAGTGTGAGAAAACTTAATACAAATACCCCATGATCCTTAAGCTGTAGTATTGCCTGTATGTGACTGTCCTGATAAACAGTGAGTCGATAGACACGATATCCATTATATTTAACTTTCGTGAGACAAACAGAAGACGAAACGAGTAACAGCAGCAGCAATGATTTGTAGTAGACACGAGCTCCCATTGTTGCTTGATGTGATGCTAGCTAAGGATTCGCTTAAATGAATCTTCTCAGACATGACAACAATTCTTGAAGAAGAGACCATTCACTACAAAAGCTAACGAGCCATTATCAATATCTGTGTTTTCGCATTAGATGCGCAAATTTGCTGTGCATTTCCACTAGGCAAGTAATCTTTGTTGAATTCGTCACCCCATACATTACTAATACATATATATCTGCGATGCAGTCAGAAGAGCATCTTGATAACTGGCTACAAAAGAACTACATTTGTACATATACCTTTATGTATATAAGAGAACGGTAAAACAGGTTCCTACTCCAAATATAATTCAACGAAATTAGCTGCAAATTTGCAACTACGTCAAACTTGCATCCTTTTATTTAACTGAGCTTCTCAAGTTCAAAGTTGAGCTAACTTGTTATATGTATTATAATGATATTTTCGAGAGAAAAATATCGAAATACATTTCCTCGTATTATAAATATGTGGTATAAAATAAATGCATGTTCTGATTTTTTCAAAACACCTTTTGCATTTTAACCTTAACATTTAATCACCATTTTCTTTACACTGTTATTATGCTATCGTATTATATTATAAGGTAAATACAAAATAATAACGAATGAATTAAATGAATTTCATTGCATTTTGGAGCCTGATAACTTTCAAATATTCGAAAAAATTTCGTACATTGAATGTTCAGGAAAGAAGTCTTAGAAATTGTCGGAATCCGACTATTTTCCGAATTATAGACGTTGAGAGGAACGTACCAATAAAGGTGATAGTGGTAATATGGTAATACTACATATAAGAGAAGTATAAGAGTTAATTTTGTTCCACATTTTACTAACGTATTTTACTTGAAATAATCCGTTGTTTAAAAATTAATTTCTATTGCACAATATAGTATTAATGGTTTGAAAAACTGGAATGAATGAAAAACATTTTATATTCAATTTTGTATTTCATTTATTGTGCACACATCGGATAACAGTTCAACAATGCAGTACTCAACAATGTTTCCTGTATAACCAATAGCCTACTAGTGAGCTATCGATTCTCGTATTTTTTTGTCCTTATTATGTGTCAAGTTTATTGTCATTGTTGGTAACGCGTCGAGGTGGACAAAACGACTTTACAAATATGATTTGTATTCATGCATTTGCACTTGATGGAATGAGACTGTATGTAGGGCAAAATTGACTTCTGACAAAATATTGGCACTGACATCTGCAGTTGAATAAAATATTCATATGAAACCTTCTCTTTAGAGATGAATTTACCAAATCTACCAGCACAGCACACAAATCTTTGTGGATGTTATTATTGTTGAATGATTATAACAATAAGTACGTACACTTCAGGGTTCGCTAAAAAGAAAAAAGAAGAGGCAATTTCAATTTTTTTGCTTTATTGATTTGATGCTTTTTCGCTGCTTTTCGGGATCCCGGTACATAAATACGTACATTTTGAAATACATTCAATAATCAAAATAAATAAATGCTTTAGAGTTGCATTCATAATAAAAAGCATTTCCAGATGTGTCGATTAAAATAAATTTGTTGAGTAAATAAAAATGATGGATTCAATTCGTTTATCTCTTTTATAATAACAATATTTTGTAGTGATGAATTCAACCAATTTTCTAAAGGAATGTATTCATGACAAATTGTTGTTTTAGGCTGAAATTATCAAAGCATCAAAACAGCACCTGCTTGGGAGTACCTCTCCCGTATCCGATATTACATATATTTAGTACTAGTTTTAATAATACATATCTTAAATAGTGTCAGGCATTAAGGTTCTTATGCTATTTCTACGGGTATTTATTATACGAAAATGTGGGTTAATTATATATTTAGGTACATCTTTAAAATTGTATGTTTGAGACTGACAAATAGAATTGAGAAATAATTTATACTTATATGTATTATGGCAGAGTAACGAGAGTACGGAGCGTAGGTGATTGCAACAGTGACAATTTTTTTAGCACTTCAACGATGATAGAAGCAATAAATTAGTTTATTAGCATTAGCTTAACTAATCATATTTGTTAGCATTGAAAACAATGAAACACAATTTATTATTATTTAAAGCTTGCTAAAAAAACGTAAAAAGTGATAATTCACAGTTCTTATTATATTTCTAAAATATAAAAGTCAATCAATTAATTCCATGTAATCCGCAAACTCTTGTAGCTTCATCAGTAATTGTTAAATTCCTCCGACAATAATCCGCTGCTTCTACAAAGGTCGCTGCCATTCCACTGAGATTATGCCAATCTACACGGTAAAACCCATTTTCAATTAGTTAATGGTGAACATCAAAAATGGTGTCGATTATAAATTATAAAGTATTGAATATATTTAGCAAACAATAGAGCTGTCAATCAAGAAGAACAAACCCCTTGCACACCCTTCTAGCTCTTTCTACGAATTCTATCAATTTGACTCGGAAAACAACGAGGGGACTGCATTTACTTTAACTGAATAATATAATGAAAAGTGTATAATACAGACATGTATGTAATGAATGCATTACATACGATTCACGAATTTAATTGTACAAATTTCCGAGTCAAATGTGACTGCAAGCACAAGTTCAACGAAGGGTTTGCTCTTCCTGATTGACGGCTCTATTGTTTGTTATCATTTATCAATAAGGACAGATAACTATAAATAAATAAATAAAGCTACATTATTATGGTAATTCCAATCACTTGAACTACTAATTATTAATTGCTTGCTCACCGATATGACAATGAAATGTCCAAAGTCCAGGGTTATCAGCAACAAAGCGAATGACACCCCACGAAAGTTCGTGCACCAGAACCGTATCTCTCCTTGCCCCATGCAAAATCAGGTTATGTCTTCCAGGATCGTAGCTGCCGTCTCCGACCTTTCCCGTCCCCAACACCCAGAAGCTGTGGCCGTGTAAATGGAATCTACAAGCAATTAAAGTTCCGGTTATTAAAAGAAAAATCAATATTTTTTAATAAAAATTATAAAAAGAAATAATTATTTTCTTACGGATGAGGTCCATAGTATGGATTATTTATGACGATTTCGACCACATCACCATATTCAATATACAATGGAAATGCTGAATCTGGTATATTCTCTCCAGCTACCAATGAAAACAGTAATGGCGCTTTCGACTTTGCGGGTAAAATGAATGGAGTATAATTGAAAGAACCGCGACGAATTCCTTCGTGGTCCTCAGAAAATGTTGCGTTGAGAACAAATTGCTTGTCGTAGTAAGAAGGAGCTAAAATCTTGTCATGAGGTTGCAATAAGTTTTCATCGAGAAGTACCTGGTTCTCATTTGGGATTGGTGGTACAATTGCAGTGAAGTCATGTGGCTCTGTGTAATGTAAACTGTCACCGAATCTCTCTCCAACATAATACTGGAGAACAGCAGTGACATTTGGAAGAATTGCTTCAGGATACGGATTAATGTTCTCATTTTTAATTAGCATAAGATTCTCTGTCATCACATTGGCCCTAATTAAAAAATTCGTAGCGGCATCATTGTTCATTTCAACGATGAAGGAGTAACGCTGCGCAGCAGCTAAAACAGCGGCATCTACGGGAACGGGATTTGCCACATCGGTACCGTCCACTTCAATTGTGTTCAATGTGTGATTGTCGATGGAGAATCGGAAAGCTGCCACAGCGCTCACGTTAATTACCCGAATCCTGTACCGTTTCCCGGGGGTTACCCTGAAAACGTGTCGATGTTGAAGTTCAGCGTTACATGAGAAATACCTAAGGTCGGCGATGTCACATGGATAGCGGCCCCGTCCGTTAATCATTCCACTGTCAGGATATGGGGGAACACCACGACTCATGAGTGAGAGATGCCAAGCTTCGTTTTCACGAGCCATTCGGTGATACCAATCGTTCAGGGTAATTACGATTTCGTCGTCGTACTCGTAAACTTCGGTTGTATTCCTTATGATTAAAGCACCCCACAACCCTTCCGTGTACTGGCTGCCAACATGAGAGTGATACCTGGAAATGAAAATATTTGTAGTTTAAATAAACAAAAATATTATTTAAGATTATAGTTTTAATGCTGGGGTGAGTGTTGGATAAATGTCAGCTTGCCTTCTTAATTATTTGCTAGGTCAACTAGTGGTGTAGGTTAAGATTTCTATGATGGGTTAAATTCGTAAAATTGTGTTTCGGCCGTGAAGTTGAAAACTTTTCAGAAAGAATTCGAAATAGTCTATATTTTAACGGTATTTTAGGTATCCAGTTCAAAGGGGAATGAAAAAGTACACAAATCACAAAGACCCATCAACATGTTAAAAATCCAATCGCAACGAGACATCAAAATGTACACAAACAACAGTATCAAAATTCCATGTAATTGAATGCAGACCGTTACCATCTAACCGAGTGCCTATATCAGGCGACAGTAGCAATGAATACGGAAAGTGCGGAAAGTAATCAGCAATTGAATATCTCTGAATGCATTACTAAAGTCGCTTCATATAGGCACTAGATGATTTAGGAACGGTCTAATGGGCTTTGTTCAGTGATTGGGACAATCATTCGACATCGTAACATATCGTAATACATATATATCGTAATTTCTACACTGAAATATACAAGCTGCAAACTTTTTCTAGAAAAATTTTCAACGGGTGTGGCCTGAGCGACTAAAGCCTGTCAAGTAGGAAAGATGAAGAATATTTATCATTTATTGGAATGAGCGTTGGTCATCGCAAATGTAACACACATAGCGCATAATAAGTTCAGCACTGGAGAATGCAACTTACTTACCCTATTATTTTATGTAATGATTACAAATATGCTCCCATCAATGGTATAACATAACAAAGCAAAGCAGTAATTAATATATGTAAATGCTTACACAGAGAATATCATACTAATATAATGAAGTCATGAAAAACTATTTTAAATTGAAATACCTATCAATATTAAATTACGAATGGACACAATGGGGACGAGAATTCAGAAAATGACTAAACTGCAGTATTATGACGGAAGTACGAGCAACATATGTCTCAATTTATTTGATATGGTGTCGCTGTTACTTGTAATCTTTACGAATTTGAGAAATCATGCTCAATTGAGTATGGACATCATGTGTGAAGTACATGAGAAATGTCATGCAGTTATCAAAATAACAGATTGTGCTTAACTGACTCACTGAGAGACTGACTGACTCAGGTGAAAAATCAGTATGGGCGGGCGCAGACGGCCGTGATCATGATTTTGGAATTAGATTAAATTGACCTTTCTCTTCAAATTTTTTGTACCGGCTAACTCAACACTTTAGTAATGTTACTTATTAATTAAGTGTAGGTGTCATTAAGAGAAATAATTGAATTTTTCTTACCAGTACGTCCCAACTTGTTCCAGTGGAATTGAATAATACTGAGTCTGCCCACTTTTTAAAGGACACTGGCTAATTTGACTGGTCCCGTCTTCAAACTGACTATTTCTCTGATGAATCCCATGCCAGTGAATTGTCGTGTCTTGGCCGTCTTGTATATTGTTATGCAGTGTAAGTTTAACTACATCCCCAAGCTTTCCTTCAATGGTAGGGCCAGGGAATAGGCCGTTTATACTCAAAATTTTACTTTTGTATACACCATCCGGTGAACCGCTAATATACTGTACATTAAATTCATAATGGAGTTCTTCACAGTGACCTAAGGCCAGGGAGTTAACAAGAAAACTAAAAAATAAAGTTTTTGACCGAATATTGTTAGGGAAAACCATGGTTTTTTTATTCTATTAAAATCTGTCACTTTTCAATGAAAACCTTGACCTGCCTACTCTACGTGCAGGAATTTTCAGACAATTAAATTAATATGGTTTGTCTTCGTTCCTTTTAAATGAACGATAAAGAATGATAATATTTACACTACAGATTAAACAGGCCAGAACAACTACATACTAATTAATTTGCGTCATGTGCTTGCACTTGAGACTGATACGTACATAAGTATGTAAATCATGTTTTTCGGAAGACTCGCATCTCAAGTGTTTGAGCTTTTATTGACGATTCCCATATTGGTTTACCGTAATCTGACAATACGTGGAATTAATTGACGTCTATCTATACTGAAATTAGGTGAGATTATATTTACTCTTTTGTAAAAAAAACTCTCTTTGATTCTTAAGTTGACACGATATGCATTTAGTGTGGCATTTGACAGTGTTGGAATCGGTAAATGGTGAATAGGGAGCAACTACCCAGCCAACCCAGCTTACAATTATCCTTCAGAATGTACACAATACGGAGAAGTGCGTAATCAGACGGATGCTTGATGATCTACTATATGAAGTCGTAATGTAAACAGAAAGCATCTCAATGTCCTAGTAAGAGTACTCATTTAGTACACAAAATTCCTAAGATTTTTTGGTACATTCAGAGTCTGCAGATATACCGCCGAGTTTTCGGATTCGTTAGGAAGACATTATGAATGGTGGTTCAAATCTTTACCATAGCCAATCTAATGCTTTTCGGAGAAATAAATGATTATAATAAGTAAGTCATAATGGTTCATAATGAGTACGTATTTAACCGCCCAATTGTATATTCAACAATAATGCATCATTTTATTTTATGAAATCTTATAAAAATCCATATAAATATGTGCAAAATAAATTAAAGTGATAGTAGTGGCAAGGGTAGAGAGCATAACACAGTACAACAATAAATTTAACGGAACATAATGACAAACCAGGTGCCCGTTTCACCAGCGTTGGTAAAGTGCAAAGTCCTATCTCTATAACATTAGACTTTGCAC
>JABASC010004472.1:0-11810 GCA_019776185.1 Plutomurus gul | reverse complement strand
AATTTCAGTTGTCCAGTCTTTATAGGCTGATGCCAACATGGTAAATAGATGTACCTTTCATCAGAAGAATCGTATTATAAGCACATCACAGGTATCTCGTAATGTTAAAACTAAAATTAATATTTTTTCGTTTATACTGCCAAAGTTAAATCTACATTTTTCTACATATTTAGTATGCATTTCTGCACGCGCCCTAAATCACTAGTTGCAATTTTAGTTTTTTATCATTTAGCTGTTTTAAAAATCAATTTTGCAAATAACATTTGGTAAAAAGAGATCTCGTTGCAAAACATTTGTCCTGCATTGTAAATATATAAAATTCTGGTATCTATTTTCCACACTTATTAGGTTAAGCTTTGTCAAACGACCTGTGTCACTTTTAAACAATTGGCTACAGACACAATCTATGGAGAGCTACAGGAGCTTCCGCTCAGTGGCTACTTTCCCCTCCGGAAAATGACGCAAATCCCACAACTTTCACTAGTGGGTGTTCGGGGCAGCAACAACAACCACTGACTTTCTATTTCAGCCGCTCACTGTCGCTACTCGTAACTACATTTTTATGAAAGTACAAGTGTGCTCAAAGCTGCAACGTCATGTTTACCCAATTCAATGATTCATTCAACCCATTCTTAGAATACTCGTGCTATTAGATTACTCTGCTCTGTGTCATCATCATCGTCCATCATACTTTATTATTATAAAGGAATCTAACTGTTGATTAAGTATGATTGAACGATATTGTACAAGTGCAATTATTTAGACCAATGAAAGAGCAACCCGAATGAGTAGAATTATTACTCAGGAAAAAACGTGTGCGCATCGTAACTGGGCACTGTAATAGCTACCTACAGCTTCACAAAAGTGAAGACGTGCATTCATTGTACTCTGGGTTTGCTCATACACATTCTTACATGTTCAAACACATCTTGCATCATCAAATCATTTGTATTTATAATCTCTATTATTTAATTATCTGTACATGCAGACAATTTGATTTGAACATTTCCTGCATTGTGTTTTGTATTCCATTAAGTAGTGGTAAGTCGTAAAGATTGCACGAGAAATGCCATTAAATCTGCATTCTATACATTCTTTAACTTTATTGGAAAAGTTTCCTTGCAGAAAGTAGCAGTAAGTATCATGTATTTATATAAATGACTTATATGACCTGTCGTCAAAAGCAACAAAACACAGGACACTTTCACTGAACTCTCCCTGTAATGCATTTAAACAGCTTCATTTACCACTTGGAGATATCTCCATCAGAACCGTCTAACGCGAACAATGAGTTTCAGCTTATAATCTACGTACGCTCACATTTCATTCAATGAACTCTTAACTACATCATTTAATGTATCGTGTGTCGCCCGTCTTCATTGGTGTCCGCCTGCTATTCTTTTTTCAATTGTGTGCCATTGTGCACGCTCGCAATCTTTTACTGCACATTGTGAGAACTGGCCCGTTAATCCTGCAGGCATCAAAATACAAAATCCTGTACATGGCTAGTGTCCTTCTAACACAACATTATATTATATCCGGACCATATCCTTCTCTTCATATAAAACCATATAATTCAAATTTCCCATCTTCTATACTTTAAACAATTACTAATAAAAAGCAGCTTATAATATTTAGCGGACGGAAGAATCTCTTAAGATGTAAGAGAAAGCAAAGTCTTATTTTATTCTGTATAAGGAGATAGTCGACATTATTCTGTTGCAGTTTTATGTAAATTCTTCATCCTCTTCCTTCAGTCGTTATACTGGAGGCCATCCAATCTCCGATGATTCCGGAGTACCCATCTCATGTAATAAATGTCCCAGATATTTGTGCAATTTATTGACTTTATGCCTGAGATTATATTTGAAAGGATAACATTCAGTATAGCACATTGTGCTGTAGCCGTTCTCATGTAAAGATCAGTCAACCCTCAATAAACTCATTTCCCACAGCCATGATGGATTGTAGACTGCAAGGCTATCCTATTGATCGGTGCCCGAAAATAGGTTAAACTGGAGGAAAGTGAGTCAAGTCTGTCTACTGCTGCTGCTGCTGCTGCTTCTGCTGGAGAGAGGAGAGGAAAGGAAGAGCAACGGAACGGAGTCTGCTTGACAAAGATTAGAAATGCCTCCGAAACCTCCCAACTCGTTCTCACAATAGCTATGCATCCGTATATTGTGTAGGAGATGCACCATCACTGCTTGCTGCAACTCCGGTCTATTCGCTTGGCCCTGCTAACGTACTACACACGTAAGTATGTGAAAGAGCGGCACTTGACTCGAAATGCACCGAGAAGAAGGAAGGTAACGCTTGTATTTGCATCTGCTCTCTTGTACATCGTTACCTTTACTTTCCACCAAGATTATAAAATAGCTCACATTTACTTTATATATACTTACTAGCTGCAATATGTTGAGTAGACCTTTCACGATCGATATTATCCACTTTGAAAATAATTTACTGACCTTCCGTACATTATTACGTAAATGCGAGGTTCATAATGTAAATGGAAGTGAATAACAGAGAATTTATGTAGTTGAAATGTAAGTTGTTTCGTGAGGCCTTAAATTGACGCTTGGATGGCACGAGTGTGGAAGAATTTTCTTCTTCTGGTGTTGCATGATTGTAAGGTATCAGGACGGTTAAGGTGTGTGTCCTATCTTTCAAAGTGTGCAACATAAATAAATAGTTGGCATTATTGTAGTCAGAGAGCATATTGGGAGAGAATTCAGTGCACTGCCACTTTTCTGAAAGAATCGCACGCGAATACAATATATACTTGTTGGCAGCACTGGGGAAAGGAAAGGGAAAAATTCACATGGGATGTAAGATGTACTTCAAATCAGGAGAAGTGAGAAGTGGGAGCTTCGGCCTTCCTTTGAAACTCCTCATTTTGCTGCACTCCCATTTACTATGCACTGCACATGGCTGTTATACGAAGCAGAGACGACTTATAGTTTTGTAGCCAAAAGTAGGACATGTCGTCCATACAAGGACACATCTTTCTCTCTAAGGTCTTAGCTTATGGAAATGCTCCGCCCACCTTCGTTTGGTAGGTCAGCACACAGACACTGGTAGAGATGTAAATTTAGAGTGGTCCGTTAGGGTAGGGCCTTATTTCATCTCAAGTGGTTAGTATTCCAGTGCATAATTTAGGGATGGAAAGAAAACGAAATGTATTTTTAGCAATCCCAGACTTTTCCTTCGTACATGTTTCTCCTTTGTAAATCCCAATGAAGATGTTGACTAGGGACTGAGGTTCAGATGGTCGATACTTTGCTGCAATACGAAAACCGAGAGAAAATCCATGCAGCACTTAAGATTGCTTGGAACAAACTGAATTAAATCTCTTGATACTCTCACACATTGAACAGTGGCAGAGCGGATCTTTGCTGACATTTGAAAACTGAATTATAATTATTACAATTTGTTTGCAACAACTTTAATGATTCTCTAAGAAATCAAGCCATGCTAAAAGGATGGTCATTGTCTTTTGAATCCTGTGGGTAAGCTGATGAATTATTAGTTAGCTGATAATTTTTGTAAACGCATTCAGAATTATAAATATTTATTGTATTTAATTTACATACCGGACAATCTCAAATTGTGAGTAAGCTGATGAATTATTAGTTAGCTGATAATTTTTGTAAACGCATTCAGAATTATAAATATTTATTGTATTTAATTTACATACCGGACAATCTCTTGCAAACAGAAACTCTGAAAAAATTCTAATGTACAAAGTATACAGCGAAGTAAGCACCTACTATTTTTATGTAAGCAGAAAGTGTAAACAAAATATTAAATATTAGACGACGGAGAACTCGTGAACGCGTTTATCAAACTTAATGGAGCTACTATGTTATATAGGTAAATTTAGATTTAGGGAATACAAATTTTTTAAATTCTCATTTTTTCCCTTCAAAATACCGAGACTATAAATTTTTTCATCGAATTAAATATATCTGTAAAGAAATTCATAAAAATAATTTAAATTGGTATTTTTAGTGATAAGTAGTTTAGGGTGCAGGTTAGATCTTGCTGTCTCCAGGTCCGACCCCTGCCAAGTGTCTACAAAACTGTCTGTGTAATAGAAAAGAAGGAAAGGTACAATCTATATTATCCGTAGTGGCTCTGAAATTCATTTCAACATTGAATTAAATTCTATTCTTCCTCTGGAATTCACACAGTCTACCTTTAACTCTCAGCATGTGCCGCTCCGCTGTGCATCAGCCCCAAAAATGTAACGGAATGAATGAAGCTTCCCCTTTTGGCCTGGCTCCTGCTACATTCAGCTGAACTTTCTCTGCTGCTGCTAAGAATAATATTACCGTCGTATTTCTTCTTTGCCAGAGAAAGTGGCTGAATGCTTTAATAATACTTAAGCATATACAGTGTACACAGAGGGAAAAGAGAGATAGAGGCTACTCTGCAAAAGTAAGAAAGTTGTGAGCCAACAAATACATCTTCTCTCGGCAAAGTAAGACTGACTGTAAGCTCTAGGACTGTCATCGCCTTAACTTAAATTTAAGTCTGATGTTGAACAAATGCAATGATAAAAAGTGTAAATGGATGCTATGGCCAAACTTGAGAAAATTATGTATACGTTAACACAATTGGAGATGTGGATGTTGGGTTACAAAAAAGTAATAATATATATAAGGCTGCTCTGCCCTTTCCTTCTTTCTCTCTTTCTTTCTCTCTCTCTCTCCTTTCCCCGTGTCAATAATAATTCCACTTTTGATATTTAATCTACCCACCGGTCAGGTTCGTGCACCAAGTACTTCGAGCATGACATTTGAAACCTGTTAGTGAGTGACCATCGTATTCAGCACGCTATAATACATTCCTTTTAGCACACGCCTATACTTATACTGCAATATATTTATGTACATACATATGTCAATGTATGTACATGTGCGTCCATTAGAGCGATAAAGATACCGCATTATTTGGAATATCAAGAGTCGCTGAAAGCTAGTTGCATGCATAGAATGGCAAGGCCGCGTGTACAAATAAATTTCTGGGGGGAACAGTTTATACGTGTATTGATAGTTCTGCCAATTTATCCATAGTGAATTTAATTTGCGGTTGAGGGGGCTAAAGCCCTAGAGATTCCTTTTTGCATACAACTCTTGACTTATAATATGTATACAACACGGTAAAAGGGAAAATGTGCAGTATACGAAGATTCTGTGTGAAGAACTCGATTTAACTTGAACAGCAGGAGAGAGTAGGGACATTGAAACTCTGAAGTTTTCCACACACAATATTTGCACCATCCAATCCTTCCTATGTGGTCTATCATATTTCCGACGATTGGAGAAATCCAACTTTCTACAAACTCCATCTCGACAGACATACCTACCAGTTACGTGTAATAAATGAACTTGTACAACACAAATATAAAGTCTCCTGTTGTTGCTTAAGGGGGAGATTGAGTAAAAATTTAAATATTTATTTCCTCCTATGAAATCCAAGAAACACAATTTAATTATAATTCATACCTATCTACAATAAATATATAAAGTAATAGTTTACAAATATTATTTAATCACCACAGGGTACTAAAATCTCCCCAAGCAAGAAATCTAAATTGCTAAAAAATTGTGACATGGGAGAAGTAATTCCGTGGATTTTCTGGGTCGGACATTATTACATTTAGCTAGCCATATACTATTTAAAATTGAGCCTTTATATTTGACCCATATATTATAGAGCAGAGATCAAATTGCAATCGTGATTAATAATGATGTATTACTCATAACGTCGCAGTTATGATTTAGGATATCGAATGGTGCTCAAGAAATCTAGCCTTCTCCCCTTAACCCGACGAGCCTACTTGCAAGAATTGTCCGAGTAGAAATGAGAAAGGAAAACCAACGTTTATATTGCGACTTTGCGTGCCTAGCCGGTGTTTTGCTCTCTCTCTCTCTTTCTCCTGTTCTACTATTCTGACGTGGCGTGCGGGGTAGCAGTCTTTTTGTAATAACTTGAAGCTTCAGTTAGCTCAGGCTACATACCAACAACCAACTCTTCACTTTCCTTCCAGCCTTCTATCCGTTAAGACTCCGAAACTACTGTTCCTCTTCCTTTACATCATTCACCTATTGCTACCATTACTTCTATAGACAAACATTTAATCTTATCTCACTTCAAAGTGTCTCCCAATCAGTCCACAGCTCATCCGGAAAACCTTTCTCTTGACATATCGCTCAGGAAAACAATTCCTTCACCGATAATTTCCTTGTCTTGACCGGTTAGGTTCCCATACTGCTGACTTTGTCCACAGTTTGAATTAATTTTAAAAACTCACATTTTCATATCGTATCTAAATGGGTTTCTACAACACCGGCAATCGCGTAAGATGATACATAAATAAATACAGAGCAAAAATGCAATATTTTTCTTTTAGTAGTAAAGCAAAGACGTTTCAAAGATAGTGTAATGTAGCATAAAGTTGTACTATTCAATATCTTGTGTTACCATTGATGTCTTTTTTGTGAAAGAGTCCAAGAGATAATTTTTTATTATATAACAAATCTTCAATCATTAGGGAACTATTTCTGGCCCTTCTGAAGAAGACTTTGATCCGGAAGCGGCATGCAAAAAACTCAATGACGGAATGAAAGGCCTTGGAACGGATGAAAATGCTATAATCGATGTTCTTCCCAAACATACTAATGAACAAAGACAAGAAATCAAGAAAAAATATAAGACTATGTACGGCAAGGTATGTGAAAAATTTCTTGTTTGTTTCAGCTGCCACACTTATTCGTGTCCGGTAACATTTCATAGCACCAGATGATGTTAACTCAATGTAGCATATGGGCAGTCCAGTAAAGAATACTTTCACTGATTCAGCATTCTTATGAAAATAGAAAGCCATTTGCTGAGGACACTTTCTCTTTATTTTATCTTACTTGCTTGGTTATTCTGCTTTAACATAGTAATTTCTGTATGGAAGATATTTTCAAACAAACAATATCCAAATTGCATTACAATGTCTACATTGTTTATTTTTAACGCATGCAAACAACATTTTAAATATTTACACTTCTCAAATTGAAAGCTTAATAACATTTATGTCCACCGTCATGAATATTTGCAATGTGGACATGTGGGTGTGCACTCAGTGTACAACTGAGTTCTGACGTCATTAGAGTGTAGACCCTGCTTTGCAATCAAACGACTTTTAAAAACTTAATTCAGAATTAATCCATTTTCAATTACAGAGAAATCGCCGACTGGCAAACCACCACAAAATAATTCAATAATAGGACCAAATCGGTTCATTATTTTGCCTTGAATTTATAATAATACCTGGAATAATCTAGCAATTTGGTTCTCATTAATTTCTCTTATTCCTTTGTGCTGAAATTACCATACAAATTACAAATACCATCTGGATATTAGATATAATTAGGTGAGACACAGATACTTATACATACACCTACACACGCAAACGCTTTTTAGTGCTCAAGAAAATCTCATTACCTCAGAATTGCATGGTTATTGGAATTGATAGAATCAGTGAATAATCAAATAAGAACTCTATCTCGTATATGGGGGCGTACATGGACATGAAATATTAATTAAAGAGTCACCACAAATCAATATATCCTGTCTTTCTTTGTACATATAAAACATAATTTGAAAATCTACAATTGAGGAATAACGTTCACATCAAAGAAACCAATATTTTGTTAGTTTGTGTCATCTCCAGTTTCACTGTCCCCGCCAACGTGTATTCCTGGGTAACAAGAAATAAATATACACTTACAAGAAAGCAACGTTTCAGGCGAAATTTCTGCTTGACAAACAAAACTCTAACGAGTCTTTATTTGAAAAACAGTCGTCTTATAGACACTCCACTTCTACATTAGAGAGCTCTTACGTATATTACTTGGGTCATGATGTCATCCCAGCTTACACAAAAAGGGAAGGAATGCAATTATATGCATTATAGTGTTCCATCAGAAGAGAATATCAGTAGGTAGGGCATATGTAGGTAGGTACTTTCTAAATGTCTCCTCCACACACAATCAATGTCATATGTCATACAATCATAGCATGGAAATATCTGTGAAGTGAATGCTTAAAGACAGTTTTGCCATAAAATCATTTATACTTACTGTTAGAATACACACAGAGAGAGAGTGCTTGAAAATGGATATATAGTAAATAAGGAATATCATATGTGAATGTATATGTGGCCATTCTGTGCACGATGCGTTCACTTCAATAATATCTACCAAAGGACAGAGAGATATTTTTGCAAACATCGTAACATGTATATAGAACTTTACACAGTTAGGTTCATTACTGACGTTATTACATCACTTCAGATTCATGGAGGTAGCTTTTTCTCTGTTATCTTCCAATGGTTGACTACAATGGCACAATGGCACAGAGTCGAGTTAGTTTGTTCTCATGGAAAATCCAATTTAACCTTCAAAGCTCACGCTGCTTCAGCTCCAACCTCTCTATAAATGTTGGCTCAGAAAATATCACTTTGTTTTCTTCTGAAATCCAGTGTGGCTCAATGAAAACGAGTAGGTTGGAGTGAGATGGCAAAAGCAAATAAAATTACACACACACACTTTGAGACACAGGGAAAACATGACGACAATGTTTCACTGTGTATTCAAGCAGAAAACAAACGGAGACATTTTCCAACTTTTAATGTGTTTGCATTTGCATCCACGTCGTTGGCTGTACACTTTGCTTTGCTCAACTTTCTGTTCCAATGTGTACACACACTCGCCATTAGAAAATAATTAAAACAACAAGAAACAACCTGTCAGATGCTTCCCACACACCACTTACTTAACTACAATGCATTTAATTAGATCAAACGAGGCATTTAAAAATGTTTTCAACTATCCTTCAGTAGTTATTATGATAATTGTTCATCAATGTGAGTCGATAATTGGCTGAAGGTTAATTTATTAATTAATTTTTACCATGGTGGTAATTTACAATGTAATTGTGTTGTTAATTTCTGCTTATAATTTCCTGTAATTTTGGAACCATATGGATTTCCTCATGGGAAACATTCTAAAAATGAAAGTGGTGCAACAAAAATTAGGCCGACCTGCTGCAAAGCATTATAAATTATTCTCTTTAGCCTGTAGGAGTAAGAAATAAAATATAAAATTCAATAGGGAATTAGGAAGGAATTTTCTCCTCCCTTCGGCTAACTTTGTGAAAAGAAAACTTTAAAGGTCGATTATTCAATGGAATCGGGATGAAAGACTCGTGGGAGTCTCTGTGTATTGAGCCTGTACGGCAACATTACAGCATCGTATTTGGTAAACTTTTGTTATAAATTCTACAAGTATTATATCTGTTTCTTTTGACGGCACAGAAGATTAAATTCGCTTTCATGTCTTGTTTCATTAATTATGCAACGATCCTTATGTATTGCACTTAAGCAGACAGGGAATAGGTAAAAGTAAGAACATTTAAGACAATGTTCCAATTCAGACTCCTATAAATTCATTTATTATCCGTTCTAACACTTGGATAACATAAGGCCTGACGAAATGTCCAGGTCAGGCTTCACTGAACTTGGAAACTTGTTAATTGTGTAAGCACGCTGCTCAAAAGAGAAAATAACGACAAGAAACTTGTGGAAAATAAGAAAGGGGGACTGAAATAGAGTCGACCGTACAGAAAATATCATTGTGTTAGTCAATAGAAAACATAAGAGATTCAATGGGTTCATTCTACTACAACTCTATGCCCAAGGCTCCAAAACACACAATGACATTTAAGTACAAACATAGGTATACGCATGTCTTTTCATTGATGATAAAATTATTAAAACGTTAATAAGTCAGTGAAAGTACACACTTTCCGTCCTTCTTCCTGTTCCAATCATTCATCCTATTGTTCATAAAGTTTGAAACTAAAATTTATTGCTCACTCACTTTGTCTATCTTTGAAATGAATTCAAGTCAACTCGAATAGAGAAAAACGAAAGGGGATAACGTTGAAAACAACCTCGGGGAATAAACACCATAGAGAAAGTTTCTCGTCAGTAATCCAACTTAATGAAAGTTAATTTTATCGAGAATTCGAGTATTTATGTCACTGAAACTAAGGCTGCATATGATGCAGTCGTCAGATCTATTTTCTAGTACATTCATATCTCATATCGATCTTTTGAGCTACTGCACTTTGCATTTTGTCATATTCAATTGTTTAAAAACCAGCACACATAATCCCGCCCATTCAAATTCAAAAACAATATCTATTATTTGGGAATGCCGCACTGATGCGATATATTTCAGTGGGTAAATTGATTTAGTATTCCGTTTTAAACCCAAAGAATGGAGAAACCACCGGGAATGTATCAAAGATTCTTTGAATTGTGAATACTCATGTGAATATTTCATGGTGCGCTTTTATTGCACTCCTTTCCGTTCTGGGTTCATATATCATATCTGATTTTCATGTCATGTGTAGGCAGGCACTGTTCCTTCATTACATTGTCCTCCCATGAGTGCACACTTTTCGTCTCTTGTCGCGCTGCTCTTGTCGGAGCAGCAGGAGCCATGTAACAATTTATTTAGCAAAACCAGAATTATTTTCCTCTCTAAAATTCCCAACATGTGACATTCACATTACAAATACTCGTTTCTTGATGCGAGGACAAAATTCAAGCCGAAACTCCATACATTCATTCAAATATGTCAAAACAAGCATTTAAATTTAATTCTCTATTAGATGAATAGTTTTGACATTTTCTTCTATTTCTCCTCTGTCGCTTTCCCTTTTCAGATAAAACTCATTTTCTATTACTTTCCCCCAGAACATTTCCTGTCATAGAGAGCAAATTGTTTTCGTCAGTCCAACACAAAAATATAATAGCATTAGCATTCATGTATATGGATAAGACACTCAGTCAGTATTACTGCAGCGAATGAAAGTACTGTCCGTAGTATTTTTGTTGTTTGCTCACAATGTGCACATAGAATAAAATGGGGCTTGAGTATTTTCCTGTATATTTTTACTGTGGAATGGTGAGAGTCGTGGAGAAGAAAAGAGTACTCCAACAGTCAGGATGTTGTGGTGGGCTCACCGGAGCAGTTCAGACCATGAGCAGTGAAACTGTGGATTTTTCAGTTGGAGAAAGCAGCAGAGGATATAAGTTTCGGTCTTTTGGTTGCATTGCACGACTTCTGCAGATTACGACAACGCAGTCATATTGCACAGTACAGAATTCCCTGTGTATAAGTATTCACTGCATGTGCATCCTATGCTTTTGCTCAGCTGCTGTTCACTTTGCCTCTCCGACTCCGACTCCATGCACACAATGCAGACAGTGTATGAGACGACTGCAAATAGTCGTGTGTGTGTGTGTGTGTGTGTGTGTGCTTAAATGTTGAGCGGTTTGTCGATATTCTGCTAGCAGGACTGTTCTACTGTGCTGCTGACATCGTGGTGTTCGGCATGACAGCCAGAGTTTAGCTTACGAAATGGCAAATGAAGCTTATTACCCGTTTTAGCCACTCACACGGCTCACAGTCAAAGTGGCCGAAGCAAGGTCGGGCCAAATGTACACACACAGTAGATATGTTATTCTTAAAAAAAGTACAACAAAGTTAACGTCCTAATCTGGAAATACTGCACTAATCTCCGAATTAGACGAAACCAGACGGGACCCACGAACATAGCAAATATGTACACGCCGTGGCTATGCTGCATTGCATATAATATCTGGGGCAACAGCAAACGGTAGTACTGCCGCAGTCGGCAATGTATTTTTCGCTATGTGTGTACACAATAGGCGCTCCACA
>JABASC010004471.1:0-11812 GCA_019776185.1 Plutomurus gul | reverse complement strand
GCAGACTTTTGATCTCTGGTTTCGGCGTTTATTTGGGATTGACTTTTTGTTTGCACAACGAATAATTGCTATTCTTTAATTTGAATTGATCTGTGCATACTCTGCACACACTAAACTGCCCACAGCCGTCTTGAGTTGACCAACAGACTTCTTTTGGAAATAGATCATCAGTTCATGTAGGATGTGTGACTATTATTTAGTAGTTTTATTTTTTCAAGTACCAGTAAATGCCAAATAAATTATTGGAGTGATAATTAGTAAATGCTGCTTGCACTTTTGCAGCCTGCAGGTTATGATTAAGACCTAGACCTTAAAAGGAAACGGTACCAGTTTGCACAGGTACACATACAAAATGTGTATGCAATTGAATACAGGAGAGTGCATGCGATTTTATCTTTACAACGAAGTGACTGTAAATAGTTGGCTGATGGTGCTGGTTCGTTATTATGTGTGGTGTGGTATAGACAAATATGTAATCGAACCCAACAACCAAAGATTGACTGAGTTCAAGAGACTTTCCCTCTTCATGTTTCATACGTTTTGCACATGAAGTGCTTCTGCCATTTAGCCTACATTCCTGTCATTTCATATTTTACGCTTGTAACCGTGAGAGCCAAGTTGCATGGTTTGTATAGGGTGCGATACAGTGGAGACTGCGAATTGAACAAAGGAACGAAAGAGTTCTGTGGATAGAATTAGGTAGGGACAGGGATGATACATCTAATTATAGAGGCAGCGGAGTGTTCTAGTCGAAGTGCATGCGAACTCGAAGAAAGGTTGTGTAGATACAATATTTGTATTAAGTATTAACAAACTCTGTGTTTATGTGTAAGATCGTGTTCCTACTACCGACTGCTGCTGCATTTTATTATCTGGTATCATATTTTACTATGAAGTCTATGCCAGTCTTGCTATATGGCATTTATGTAGCTTTTAGCTAACTGTTGTTGTGGTATGTGCAACGATGCATGCGCACTTAGCTCTCACAGGTAGTTGTGTATGTTGTAGTAGTAGTAAGGTAATTCTAATTGAATTCGTTGCTGCTTCTTTCTTTCTTGCAGTGCAGTTAAGCATGGCTTGGCGAGTTAGTTTTTGTGCTGGTAATTAAGATGGAAGTGGACGTTAGTTGTGCTATTTGGCTGAACTAGTATATGAACTGTGTTGTGGTATGGAATTGTGTGTCGATGCAATGAGCAAGTGATAAGAAAGAATCAACCTCTCCACTCTTTTTAAATTGACATACAATTGAAACAATCAAGATCTAAATCGATGATACATGTATTGGAACTCGTATCTAGTAATTGTGATATACTTGTCAAGTGCATTTTAGTAGCGTATGCTTGTTTGAAATTAGATCGTTACGATTTAGCATATTACCTTTGTCAGGTTCAGGGGTTCAGGTCAATGTCAAAATTACAATGCATGTGAGAATTCTGCAGTTTACCTATGTAAACTGTATTGTAAATATTGTAAGTATTGTAATGTTTCAATTGTGTGCAAACGTACTGACAGTGTATAACTTCAGTTCACTTTAAGTAATTTAACTTTCGTTCGTCTGCAGTCAATGACTTTCATTATTTTTGGAAGCAGTTTTTAGTAAGCACTTTTGTGAAAACGAAGTTTTAGAAATTCGTCTTTAAAAAATTATGCAAAAAAGATAAAAGTAAATATGTACGATTGTCATAATTTGTCAATGCATTTGATAATACGGTTACAAAACCGAGTGAACTCATTAATCAATAATGATTTTACGTTTTTCAAATGCAAAAGTAAAGGGAGTTACCAAAACCAGCTACTCACAATGAGAACTGGTCATTTCACCCTCCACACACAAAGTCAAAATAAATTAATGAATACTTTTAGTTTGTTGTAATATTATGCATAGTTTATTTATATTATCAGCGTGATGTATCAGTGTATTGACATGCAAGGCGTTGTTGATGCAGATGTTATCAAGTGCATAGTAGTCGGCAGTCGGATTTTTCACAAATACACCAGTTACACAAATAGTTCCACCTACAAAACATCTGTTATGAAATAAAGTTCACACACAAAAAATTGTGATTTAAGTTTAGGTGGTTATGAAATTAAAAGGTGAAGACACAGGCAGTGGAACAAGCACTAGTTCACACACAAAAAATTGTGATTTAAGTTTAGGTGGTTATGAAATTAAAAGGTGAAGACACAGGCAGTGGAACAAGCATGCTGAAATTAATAGTAGGTAGTTGTGCTCTCTGTATTCAATAGGTTACAAATAAAGGGTTATAACTTGGAGCATATTGGATATTTAAGATGTATCCGGTTTGCAAGAGGGTAAACAGCATGCGAAGAACGTCAAAATAGTACATACATAAGGTTCGGTATCGGACTCGTCGACTGCCGAATGCCGTCTAGCTATCCTCAAGCATGTATGTAGAAATAGTGTCAACACTTACACATTCCATAAAATTCCATGTCAACACAATGTATCACTCCTGAAGCTATTCTCAGCCCGCCGCTTTGATTTCTAAATGCGTTTTGGTTATGACCCAGAATTGAGTTCGGTTACTATTAAATACCGAATCTCACTCCGTCAAAATTGCCAGTTGGTCTCGTAAGGCGAAGCTATACACGTGTAAAACCATTCAATGGTAACATGTGATGTGCGTGTGCATATGACGCCTTTATTTACACTGTACCTACTCTTAATAGGCAGCATTGTGAATACTATTGAGAAAGGGGATTTAGAAGCATTTAAAATACCAGAGAATCGAATAATTGTTACCGCAATCTTGGTGAATATTCGTCAGAACCGAGTTGCAACTTGCAAGACATTTCATAGGACTTTTCTCTTCGGTTTGTTTGTTGGATGGGGTTTGGGGTATGTCAGTTTTTATGATTTAAGCGAGTGTGTGTGCATGGTCTTGTATTCGTATATATGCAGTCTGATACATATTATATATAGTGCAGACAGTGCAATATTTAGATTGTTTGCTGTGTATGTATGTATGTGTGGTATGTTTTAGTATGTAGTAAGCAATTAGTTGGCTTTTCTTGGAATATAGACAGTAGCAGACTGAAACAAGATGTTCAAGTGATAGAATTGCAGTGCTATATTCTGGCGGAAGTTGGATGGACGAAGTGTGAGAGCCGAGTGTGAAGAGACGGTCAGAGAGTGTCAAACAAGGCATATTTTTAGATTTGAACTGTACTGAATGTCTCAAAGTCTGCTTGGTGGTAGTGGTAATTGCGTGCTTGAGGGTAATGTAAATGGAAAGCTACCTAAACACTAAATACGACAAACTATATCAACACACACACACACACATGTACAAGACCGAGCCACAGCAAGCAAGTCTTGTCTTTCTGGTAAATCTTTTGCCGTTATAATATGTGTGGTAGTGGTGGAAGTCTCGAGAGAAACGATGGTGTGATTGTACCATGCAACGGGAGACATGTACAAAGACAGAGGAATATAAACACCCACAACTACGAGGGGTAGTTCGTAGTTCTAAAATGCATTACTGATAAATCGCGTGCTGTACTGAACTAAACGATTAGTGGATAATATGTTGTAACACTGGTTGAGTGTTGGTTTTAGCCGTGTACAGTTAGTCTCCCTTGGAAAATTTTAACTTGCATTTTGGGTAATTTCGTCATTGTTTAGTATCGTAAAACTCTGATTCAAAATGAAAATGGTAGACTCTGTAATGACTGTACTGTAGGATTTTAAACGTATAGTAAATGATTCAGAGAACATTACTACGTCATGAAGATTACGTTTTACGTACGTAATCGGTTTTATTTAATTAGTAGAATTGTTTAAACAGCAGGGGCTCAGCAGATGTTACTGTAGTCCCGTATGTAAGATGCAGGTGCTCAATAGAAATTGTTTGTAGTCATTCATGCAAAACACCACAAAATGAAACTACAAGAAGACACATGAATGATGACTTTTAAGCTAGACCTTGACACACAGACAATGAAAAGTCAACATGTTGCTCTAAATCTTGAACCTGAAGTATCATATTGAAGATTAATGCTGCACATGCAATTCAATGTGCTATTCTATGTTCATGCATGAAATGAAGAGCTAATGTAAAGAACGAGGTCACACTTCTCTGACGGACTAGTAAGATGCGTGCAATCTTACACAAAGCAGTTATTTTAGCAATCCGACTTTTGTTCAAACTTTCGTCAATTTTTGCATTTTCCAGTTTCAACCCTTTTTCAAAAATTATGAATTTTGATGCATTACAGGTTGCAAAAGAAGAAATCACAAAGCTTGTGTCCGGATTTGATAATCAAGAAGTTTTGACGGGGACAGGAGTTACACTTGCAGGTCAGTTTGATTGAAATTAATGTATGTCGCATTCGCGCGGCCGCGCTGCATAAATCTCATGTATGGACGTTGTGGATAAGAGAAATGCTGTAATGTGTGGTTACAGTTACAATAAAATAAATGAATGAATAATTGCAGGTCAACGTTACATCTATCTATCTGGAACTGACCGCGTCGTTCGAGCAAAATTGGGCAAAGTGGGCGTTCACTGCATGAAAACTCAACAAGGTAAGCCGTTTAGTGACCTTGCCCTGTTGTTTATATTATGTAATGTATGTATTGTTTTCATACGGAATCTTTAATTGTTTATATAACTGTTGATTGCAGCTGTGGTGGTTTCACTTTATGAGGATCCTATTCAACCCCAGCAAGCGGCCTCGGTAGTGGAAAAGCTAGGGGATTATTTAGTTTCCTGTGGATATTAAAAACGAAGCAACGCAAAAAAGCAAAAAGGCCAAAACAGAAGCAAAAATACAGAAATTACTAATAAAAGTAAACCACTAACAACAATTATAATAAGTAGTACATAAATACATGCTCCTATTGCTTTGCTTTAATAACTCTATTGTATTCTGCTGTACTGTACTATGTTGTAAATGTACTGTACTGTACTACTGTACTGTATTGGTTCTTAATCAAACTGTTCCTTATTTAAATTGGCTACAATAAAAACAGCTCCCTTGTTAATATAATTACAATTCACAATATAATCCCATTACATACCTACCTTTACAACTTATACCTACATACATTATTAAAGTAGACAGTAAAAGCGACAAATCAAATCACTTCATTTGAATTCACACTTTTAATTGCTGGCAGGGCAAACAAAATTAGCGGACAATGAGTTGTTAAGATTGGCAAGGAGGTATATAGGAATGCGTTTTGAAAAGAAACACGATACTTAAAACCTTCTCGTAAGTTGAGACAAATTACACGTGTGAATTTTACATTCATGATGATTAAAATCGAATTGTAAGGTACATTATGTAAGTAATACCTAATAACTACTAATACATAATATAGACTACACATGCACACGAATGAACTATCATTAATTACATACATATTATACATACATACAAACAAGAGTGAGTAAGGACTCTAAAATATATTCTAATCTAATCTAGCTAGATTACTTAGACCAAGACTTGTGAACTTAAAATTTTCAAATGAGAAAATGATACATTTTGCAATTTTTGCTAGATTTTTCGATTTTTGACAAATAGTTTAGCATTGCCTTGTGTATTTATTGTCCCTTTCATGTCATGCACGTCATGTCTGTCGGTGATGTAAATACATTTGCTATACTGAATGATACTGATGGTAACGTGAGCAAAGCAAGTCAGTCAAGTTACATACTATACTACCTAGTACGCATAAGTACAGGGAAAAGTTTGCTCAAACAAAGTATCCTTTCGTAGTATGGGTAAAGATAGCGAAGTGAACTAAACTAGTTCAATTGGGATCATATATTAAGCAGCAGAAGGACGGTGAGAGTGAATTAAAGGGAAGCAAAGCAACAAGAGAATGGAAACGAAATGAAATTTGAAGCTCTTTTATAAGGCTGTTTTCTGAATGCACTAAAATATTGAATGTATCTGATGAGCTAATTAATTCTAGGTAATTACTGTACTCGTCTTGTACAGTAACAAATGTAATGTAACTACATACCTACATATAAAACCATAAGTGAGTATAATGCAAACCAAGAGTCAAGTTTCTTTCGGTACTCTACAAATACCTACTTACATACATTTCTCAAGGGTTTATTATTTATTACTTTACTATTTAAATTTTTGAGTTATATTACATAATATTAATTCCCTAATGATTAATATTATTCTTACTACGCTGTATAAGCTACTATACTACTATTACTACTTTATATGCGATACAATATCTTCGAACACTAGATCGAAATAAACAACAATTTTTATTGGTGGATGTGATGTTGCAATAAATAAAATTGTTCCATTATTTGACTATATACTTACTTATTGTCATTATGTCAAGTATAAAAATAGTTATAACAAACTACTCACGACTGTACGGTAATCAATGTATCGTTATGGTGAAGAATTCTTCTGCATTTTCTTCAAATGCTCTAGACTAGAGGAAACATGTGCTAAAATTTATTGTGTGTTGAGTTGTGTTGCGTTCAAGGAGTGAGGGTGAAAGATAATATTATTACACATTATTATAATAACAAGTTAGTAGGAGATTAAATAATGAAGATATGATAATGAATATGCTATTGTATGCAATTAATGACTAGACTTATTAGCTGTAGTAGGCTACTTACTGTGCTCTAAGGTAATATGTATTAATTTGATGTAAGCTAAGGTGAGTACAGTCCGTAACGATGCTGATAATTATGATAGGATGCAGATATGATATGCTATCATACCAATACTACTACCTATTAAATACTTATACTTAACTACAACAGTTTATCTACATTTATCATTCTTACGTACTACGTAACATATTATACGGATGCTGATACAGTTATACCTATACCGCTTACTTATGCTATACCAATTAATGTATGTAGGTATGTATGTACATAAAACTACAAGTAAAATTATTATTGATTAAATCTGTACTTCCTCTTTAATTCATTGCATATTTACTTTGAATTGCATAGAGTCTAGAAATATTATATATTATTTATATCATTGTCGAAGTGTGGTTTTGATTAGATAGGGCACACAACTACCTACCAAGAAGAANGACATTTTCTCCAGAGTGCACTGTTGGTATTGATGAGAGAAAAATGGAATGAGAGTTTGTACTAATATTGTGTATGATGTTTGCTCGTTTGTGCTCAGACCTACTATAAGTACTATACTTGTCAGTTTAATTGAATAAAGTTAATTGAATGTTGTGAGAATTACTATTTTGCCACTATTAAATATTTCTGTTCACAGCCTGTATATACATGCAAATATGACTCAGCATTATTTCTGGCATTGTGTTGTTCCAAGATTTCTTGTGGTCAGTTACAGGTTTCCTGCACACTCTTAGCAATTATTCCATACGCCTGCCTGCCACAATTTTTCGCAGTCTGTCGAGCTGTCCACTGTCTGCAAATAATAAATCGGTTTTTTGCTCTGTGGTTTCCGTTGTCGGAAATAAACACATTTACTTCTGATTTTGTCCAAAATAGACCACAGGTAGCACACTTAGCATGGGTTCAGTTTATGACGAAACAATAAGTGGCTTATGTGGTTTTATACATAAACCACCTTCGATACGATCAGTGAAATGCTTGTATAAATTGGCTACAAACTATAATTAATAAATGTATTTGTATTAATATTGTTTTGCAGTTATTTATTTTTTGTGTGCCATTGGAGATTAAATTGTAGAACCAGCTTTGACGGGGGAAAGGGCAGAGCCAATGCAACTCGTATTCCTTAGTTAAATCTAGAGTTTTAAAAATGTATGGAGATTTGACATTTGACATGTAATCAATATTTCCTCTTTTACCTGTCAGTTGATTTAACGTCAATCAAGAGGGGCTAGTCACTTGGATACGTATGAAAGGATTGCCTCTGTAATAATGCTGTTCAGGTGTGCTACGCACTTGGTGACATTTTATACGATTTTGGCATTTATGTCTGTCTGTATGTTTAGTTTTGCTTTTGCATAGTTTTACTTCAATCTTTACTTTCACTTCTCGAAGACTTTACAGAACATATGCCACTCAACATACACGACAGTACTTGGAATAAAAGAGTAAAGGAATAAAATATAAATTCTTTAGAAAATTCACAATTTCTACTTATGTAGATGTTAGAAAGCTGTCTTTCAGAATGCACCGACGTCTTGTACTGTCATATTAATATAAGATTAGACCCACAGTGTTTTTTTTTGAAAGAATATCTAATACTCGTGCATAATATTATGTAATAAATGTGCAAAATTCAATACAAGATTTTTACCATTTTCACTAATCCTAACAAAAGATGGACTGCACTTGCCTACATACTTACCATTATCTCAACAGCTATTTGTAATTCAGAAATCATTTCATACGGAGCCCTATCCTGATTTTTCAGCATTTTCGCTAAAAGCTAAAGAGTTTTATTAAAATATCCTTTCTATACAATATTTTCTGCTGTGTACCGACACGAGAAATAAACTATCATGCCCGTGTGCATATGTATGTACATTGTAATTTGTATGCATACGTGTGTGATTGAGTGAGACACTTATTTGCCCTACGTTTTTGTATTAAGTTTGTTCATCACGAAACGTGTTGAATTTTACATGAAATTGAAAATATTACCATGAAGAAAAAATTTGCCGGCTGTTGCCTCTTTTTTATCGTGTATATTGCGAAGAACGGCTGGCGCTTTGCGACTCGTTAGTGCAGCAATAAAATAATTCGTAATACACAATTTCCTTATGACTTTCTCTTTAATGTATACCAGTGCAGTTACTAGGTTGTAAGTACTTTAGTATCTAGACAGGTGCTATTTGTAAATGGAATCTCTATATAAGTATAATATGTCCTCCTTCTATTCTCATATAATTAGTTATACTTTTGCTGACAAAAAAGATTTTGCTACTTCTTTAAAGCTTTAACCAAATTGGTAAACACGACAAAACACTCTTTGAATTGTTGCAAACTGTAAAAAGATGTTCAGGCGTACGAAACATGAATTATGTATAGAATTTATTTTTATTCATACATTCAATACCATCAACAGGCAATACTTTAATTTAGTAGCTCAATCACCTCGCTTATAAATAGGCTTACAATTTATTACTACGCTAGAATTACCATAACATTAACGTAGTGTCTGCTGTTCTCCCCAAAGTACATTTTATTTTAGTACTGACAAAGCGTTGGTATAAATGACAATGTCCGTAGTACTGTATATTCTATACATAGGACTCGTAAAACATAATAGAACGGTCAATCGATTTGGCAAAGCATGCACACAATATAGATCTATTTATTGCCGTTTTGTACAATGGGGAAATACCACTTTGACTAAGAAGTTTAGTTTAAAATTAAAAATACAAAAAAGATATTTTTTACTTTGATCCATCTTTGTCTCGCATTTATTTGTAGTTTGTGAGAGAGTTGAGAATTTGCTTTGCTAATTATTTGGATTTTTTAAAACAACATTTAATAGCGTTTACCACCAATTAAATGTAAATATAGATAATATGTCAACCACATTCCTTTTATGTACTAACGCTATAGTCTGATTAGTCCGTCAGCGTGACCTAATTCTATGGATATAAATAATCTGGAAAGCATTTACGATCTATACATAGTATAACTATCATTCATTAGAATAGCAACAGAACAATTAATTAAGAGAATTTAGTCAGTGCAAAAGTGCAATAATAGTCACTTAACTTATAGAACCTATTGGCAAATAATATTAAAATCAAAATGCCATATTTTGTTGACGAACTGAGACGAAGAAATGATTGGAGAATGAGAATGGATGTAGGGGTAAACGTAATGTTAACAGTAAAGAGTTTTCTCCACCCAATCGTCCAGAGTAAAATAAGCGGATTTCTCTCCATCAGCTAATCTTTCATTGAAGACCTCAATCATGCATTTTAACTTAATTGCACACATAATAAAATCATCAAAGTAAAGAGAGCCATCCTTGTTTCCATATCGAAGTACGAGCGTTTGTAAAACTCTATTGTTAACATGAAATCCTGAATATGTCAATGCTTGTCGAAGTTCCAGAGAACTCAAAGTACCCGATTTGTCTAGATCAAATTTTTTAAAAACAGTTGTCCACGTGTTCACACTTTTCCACAGCAATTGAAATTCGTCGAATCCGAGTTTTCCCGACCGATCCGAATCCATCATAGAAATCATCGAACGGCAAATATCTTTACTAAATCCATCGAACCCAAATTCAGTTGTAAACGTTACATCCAAAAGTCCTTTCAACTCTTGCCAACTCACTTCCATATCATCCCCGGCAACTTGTCGAAAAAATTCTTCAGCATCTTCCGCATTGTTTGTTCCTGGCGCGTGTCCATTCATAGTTGGTTTATTCTGATCTCCAGTTTGATCCGACATGTTTTCCAGTTGTGCTATTAACCTTTCAGTGTCATCTTCACTTCCGATTCCTATTTCTTCGTCATTCTCCTTTGCAGAAAATGCCGTCTCTTAAAAAAATATTTGAATATTATTAATTCAATAAATGCATAAAGCAGATGAATATAATTTCTTTTTTGAGCTAAAATTTATGTCAGTAAATTTGATTTGAAAACCTGTAAATATTCGCAGAATGTAATCTCCCTCTTCATGGGGCTCATAAACGGAAGGAACAATGCAATAAGTTCCAGGTGGCAATTTAAATCTGCAGCTGACCTCTCTGGCGTCAATAAAATCGGGGACTCCTGCAACGGATTTAGTGTACTTAAAGAAATTCTTATTCAAAGGTTTCGGTGTATTTGCCGGATCCTTAATTAAATAAATTAGAAATCCAATAGTGAGATAATCTTTGCCCAATTTTCTTCGATTTTTCTGCATAAGAGCAACGATAAGTGTGCATGTATCGTCATCATCAGCTTCATCAGGGTCCACCAATTCAATAACGTATTGTGTATTCAGAGGGAAAGTGTCCAAAAACATTCTGCATCCTCCAGCAGTGACTCCTTTCACCCAAGATCCATCAAAAGCATTCATAATCCATCGTTTCCTCTTCACATAGGCTTTTCCCTCATTGACTCTTTTGGATGCCTCCATCTCATCCAGCACATCTGGTCCTAAGTTGCAAATGTCAATTTGTTGGAAATATTGCGTGAAATCTTCATAGCACATCCAAAATTCACCGTCAGCATCTGATGTCAAATTAAAATCTTTTTTCACGTCATCCTTCAGCAGGCTCCACTCGTCACTCCCATCACTCCAAGCCCCCTTCCATTCTGCATCATTCCCCCAAGGATTACGAATTCGAATTAAATTAGTTTTCTGAGACTTTCTCTCCTTCTTCTTCTTTACTTCAACGGTTCTAATGTCCGTAATGGAGTAAGCATGCCCCTTAATAAGTCCCATTGGCCCTGCTGCTTCAATTTCGTCTGCGTCTGCGTCGATTGAACATCCCATGAACGATAAACGGTCATAGGCTTTGGACATAATCTGAAACAGTGTCTGCTTTGTCTCCTCGATCTGGCACATTTCCGTAATTCCACCCGTAAAATCTTCCAAAGCTTCTGCAACATTTCCCCCGACGAGGGCGTCGTAAGAACCGTGAAGCTTTGCGTACGCTTTTTCCATGAGAGCACTCCAGAATTCATTTGGATCAACGGATCGCATGTACACAAGTTTCCCATCTCGGGTTGGCAAACGATCGTCGATAACAACATCGACCCACTTGCCAAATTTCCAGAATCGCATGTGAAACACTCCCGCATAATTCTCGACGAAACTGTTATCCTCGGGCACAATCAAATGGAAAAGCTGTGGGTTCATCGTCAGATTTGCCACAGCAGCCA
>JABASC010004470.1:0-11816 GCA_019776185.1 Plutomurus gul | reverse complement strand
CACATTTAGCTGATTCATAATCATCAGCGCCCACCAAATCGAATTTCCTTGCAAGAAAACGCGCAATGGCCATCGATTGGGCTAGCTTCTTGCCATCGAACTCCAAAATTGGAACATTTCCCCATGGTAGCTCTATTGCAAAAAAGAATCACAAAATATTTACAATCAAATCAAACATTTAAATTTTTAAATTATCAACACAAAAATAATTTTTCAACTTACGGTCTTTAATTTCTTTAGGCAAAACAGGATAAGTCGTGTCATCCTTAGGAATTCGGTTGTCCTCATACGGAACCCCAGCAAGGGCAAACATGTACCGGATTGGCTCGGCCAATCCCAGAATATTGTAATAAGTCAATTTGTATTCAGTCATTTCTAAAATTAAATACCTCTTACAAATTTTACAATTTCAAAAACAATATAAAACATTAATAAATAGATTTGTGTACAATCAATCGTAATTGCAATTTATAATATCCAAACATCTTACCTGCGTTATTACCGGTTTAGTATCACAATTCTTTGGAAAATGTCTAAATTGTAGTGGAGCCAATGAGATTTCAAATCGAACTGACTGTCAAATGGACAAAGTAATTCCAATGAACGAGGCTACAGGTTTTGTCCATGACTAAAAGCCTTGTATAAATCATTCCCACCTACCCGATATAATAATAACACAGCAAAAGGTACTCGAAACGTTTTCTGTGTACGTTACGTGCATTTCTGTTCGTCTTTTTCTTACGTGCACGCTTCTCCAGGCTATAATCGCAATCGGAGAGAGAGAGAGAGAGGATGGGTTTAGCCTTGGGAGAATTCAAGGTTTTCCTATTGTATCCATCTACCTAATATATCACAACAGCACTTTATATACACTATACCAGTCATATGATATATGATGTCTCTCATCAACCTTCCATCAACCATCGTCCTAATTTCATTTGACTCCCATTAGCTTTCAAACTTTTATTGTCATTATTTATTCATGGCTGCGACCATTTCGTCGTCAGTGGAGCGGCCGATTCTCTGATTTGTATGCGTTTGTCTGCATGTAACAGCATTATTACTATTGACGTTCGTCTCTAATTCTCTCCCCCATGTATATCTATTATCTATTTATGTAAATAGCCAACCACCACTACAACTTACTTAGTATACACAACATGTCACTGTTTTTCCCTATCCATTCCCCTCAAAGGCAAACTAAATAGGCAAATGATAGTCGGATGCCGACTTTGCAACTTTAAACAGAACAAATGTGTACACTGTCTGTTTGGATACATCAACTTACTTGGCTGAGAATGAATCATCGCACTAATTGTCAATAATTATACACTTACACTGTATATACAGTGTTATAAGTTGTGTTATATACGTTCAGAAACATTTCCAGGCTTACAACATGTTTATTTTCCTCTGGAGGAAATATCTCCGGAGGGAATTCTATGTGTAAGCACAGTTTCTATCAGAACACTACATCAATGGCAACAACACACAGTGCGGGGAGAGAGTGTTTGGGAAAGACGGGCATATTAAGCCTGCAGCATAACTGAAAAACTTCACAGAACTGAAACTTTTTCTCTGTGTATAGGAAAACTTTGTTCATCAATTGAGAACCTCATCTACGACCACTTTAACATCCATAATATATTTCGGGCTATGTGCACACTGCACTGCAGTATCTCTGTATTGCTGCTATTTAATAGTTAATACTAGGTACTGCAGGTGTCTCATATACGAACGGGTCTGTATACATAGATAGACGATATAAATATGTGTATCGCGAGATTTGGTACTTTTCCGGCTTTCTGTGTACAAATAGCTACCTCAGGGAATATGAGAGTCACTTAAGCCTAAAGAACCATTGATAAAGGCATATTTTGGCATTTTGGTCAAGCTACACGTATAGAAGGCGTATTTCTAGTGTAAACCTAGTAGTACATCTAGTTTTGTGATACGTTCAGGTCCGCTAGCTGAAAAAAATTGCTCGATGCGCTTCTGGCGAATATTTTTTGCTTGCAAATCGAAGGACAAAACCTTTTGGAAGGAATATTTTGACCATTATCATCATCAGAGATGAAAGCGGATATGTAGAATAAGTACAGAAATATCAGGGTTTCGTAAATCACACCACAGTGGGATTAAATACTGTGATTTGTGATTAAATGTGATAGAAATAACTGTTACTCCCCATCCCTTATAACATGTAGATCACATTAATCACACTGTGATAATTATACCCGAAACCCTGGAAATAATGCTTGATGCTATATATATCATCCGGTGATCCATGTTACACCAAGAAGGCGTAACAAAACACAACCGATTCCTGAATATGGAAGAAGATGAGTCTCTGAAGTTATAACAGAATAATCTGAAAGAGAGATTAGTAAAAAGTTATTGTGATAGTTTGTGGTGGTTTTCTGTGCTCGGGAGACGAACGAATGAAAGTCTCGAAACGACAAGGGAATAAGAAACGAGTAAACTTGCAGAATTCAATTTCTGTAGTGTAATACTTGCAGATGAGCGACTAACTCACTCTCCTCAGTAGGCTTACAATGTTCCTACTGTATATGCTGTATAAATACATACAGGATTCAGTACACGTCAACAAGCCTTTTATTAACTCCAACTTTCTAAATGACATCGACATTCATTTCATTACACAATTAAAGCTCACTGTAACAACATTCATTACACAAAGAGGATCTGTTACTTATACAGTTCGGTACATGTTTATATATATAACTATTATATGGTATAGGGTTCTTCTCTGGTGTGTCTGATGAAAGGTAGCTACGATTTCACTCTCTTGACATTTTTTCTCATTATTTCATTATTTTCTAATTATTCCACACCTGGAATCTTTTATCATATACAGTATATAGTTCATTTGAATCGGTTGACAGTTTATTTTTTGACAGTGTATACTTTATACTTAGTAGGATTTGATTTTGATGATACATATAGAACTACATTTAAGTGGAAAATATAGACGCTTACATTACATACAAACTATAGGTTGTCTCATTTATTCATTTTTATATTATGTGTGTGTGTGTCTCTCTAGAATAGCTTGTAAATTCCTTGTCTAAATTAATTTTCTTCACAGGGCTACTTGTTTTTGTAATAGAATTCGTGTGTATAGGAATTAGATTAATTAGTTTTTAATTTAATTTTTTAAGATAATTGAGGTGGCTGCCACCAGCTCCTTCTTTCCTCTTCCCTGCCACTTCTGTTCTTGATAAAGATCATTTTCTACTAAAATTTACTAACCATGCAAATCCGACCGTATTTAATAATCATCACACGTTTATGAGGGTACGTACTGATTGTTGAGAGAGCGGGCTAATGCTTGTACACATTTGATTGAAGCCTTTTTTTTGCATTGATTGTTATTGTAGCTACTATTTAGAGGGGTGAGTGAGTTTTATACAGGTTTAATGCTAAATTGTAATACGGTTTTTCAGATCTATAGTTTAGAATCATATCAGACTTGAAGATTTCCTTCACATCCTTTGGCTAAGAGGCTGCGCTTGTTTACCTTGGAGGAGTTTTTCTTATTGAATTGGGATTTTTTTTTGTATGGAATGATTATCTTGCTTACTTTACATTAACAGAGTTGCTGTCGTCGACTCTCTCTTCTTCTTCTTCCTGTCTCTCTGTTGTCATTGAGTTACATTATGGTTTGTGGACGTTTCTCAAGCCATTCTTTGATCTGTGGAGTATCAAAGACGGCCTGCTTCAACTGCTTCAAGTTCGGATACTTGTCCAGAATGGTGGGCTCCACAGTGGCTTCGAACATTTCAATGTAGTGAGCGAACAGCAGATCAGCCTGTAAAAACAGTGAGAAAAGGGACACCCATTAATTCTGTGTGAAATGCCTTACGTGCGAACTACAGATATTTTTTGGGGGAAATTCTTGTGTACCCAAGTGATGCTGGGACCGACTAGAAAGCTTCCTCCGTTTGCCTCCTGAATGCTGTTGAACTTGCCAAAGTATTTCTTCACGTGTACGTCCAATAAAGCTTTCTTCAATTCCACTTTCTTTTCCTCATCCTTTTCCAGGAAATATTTCTTCCACTCTAATTTAAAATTAAATAAACGTTTAATCGCAAATCACTTTTTTTTGCAAAAATTCCATCACAGTGGGATAAAATAATAAATATGATCACAGTAATTAATCCCACTGTGATAATCACACCGAAACCCCTGAATAGAATCAATTTGTAATATAGATTCGTTATTTAATTACCTTGACGAAGATCCCCCATGGCATCCACAAGCTCGTCGCATTGGGCAGCTTCGAAATCGTCGGCTCCACAGAGATTATACTTTTTCGCCAGGTATCGGGCGATGGCTCCGGATTGCGCCAATCTTTTGTCTCCAAAATCGAGAACGGGCAGTTGACCCCATGGATAATCTAAAATTCGACAGACTGCATATTTTAACAAGACCACAAACGAGACCGCAGACTAGAAAATGTACCGATGGACTCTTTGAATGGAGCAACAAGGGGAAATAATTAATGAAGCCATGAACACACAGAGTGTGGCAAAAAATAAACACGAAATTGGACAATACATATATGTAAATAATGAAATACCGTATTAACACTATTGAACAGTGAAAAGATACCTCTCTCCCTCCCAATATAGCACATGGAATATTAATGCTGTTAAAAATACATGGTGTGTAGTGGTGGGGAGGAATTCAGCTTCACGCATTACTTGCATATATCCGTATACTTCATTCATATAGGAGAGAAAATTGTTTCAACATTTGTCTCTCACGATCACTGCTTTCGCAGGAATTTTAGTGGGCCGAAGGAGATAACGATTACTCTTTTCTCTGTATTATGTATGGAGTTGAATTCTTACATTAACACGACGACAATGCTACTAAAAGTATTGAGCCAACCATCCTTCACACAGTTTCAGCATGCAGAAAAAGTTAAATACAGCGCACAGCGTAGAAAAGGGCGAAACTGACGAGAATGACTGCGTTTGTTCATGGTAAACTCCAGTAAAAGCATCGGAAACAATTTCGGATACTCAATCAATGTCGAGCATCCCAAAATAAATAGTATGCTTTAACCTTCAGCGTTTCGTCGTCCTGCTCACTCTATGTATACCATGCAAACTGTCGATCACCATTAACCAACAACTGCCACTGTGCACAGTAATTCAATAACCAAAGAAAGTTTATACTGCTACGTGAACGGAACCTGTCAAGGAAAATCTCGAAAAATGTTACAGAATATGTAATATCAACTCTACGATTACAATTTTTCACGTACATAGCACACGAAGGCGGACACACCAGTGGCGGATCTAGAAACATTTTCATGGGGGCGGGCAAGACCAAACACAGAAAATCAATTGCTTTTAATTATTTTCTTTAAACAAATTTCCAGGGGGCGGGCGAGACCAAACAGAAAATCACTTGTTTTTACTTTTTTTGTACAAAAAATTCTTTCAGGGGGGCGGGCGAGACCAAAACACAGAAAATCCCTTGTTTTTCCTTTTTTTTTAAAATTTCTTTGGCTCCCTTCCCTGGATCCGGCCCTGCCCCACACAGGAAGCAAACACACACAGTGTAGATAATAATAATGCGAAAAAAGTGGAATGACGAAAGCGAATGTGAATACAGACTGGTTAGGCACAGATGTGTCAACAGATACGCACTGCCAGCCACCATCCACTATACTCTTTCATCGTCTGTCTGTGTCCTTTCCAATGCTCGGGGGCTACACTATGTAAATATTGTTCTGTTATAGATTTTTAGCTGGAAAGTTTGATTATCATTAACTACCAGCACCGCTCCGTGTGTCATATGTGAGCTGCTGGAAAATTTATGAACTCCATGAATAAGAGATTCAAATGTTCTTCTTTTGTGTATTCACTTTCGGGCATACATTGCACACGGTGCTCACTACACCCTAACAATAAACACTGCGTGCCGCTATTTGCTGTACTTAACTCTCTTTGTTCTCCAGTAAATGCAAATCGTGATTATTATTTTAGCAATTATTGAATTGTAATTGTAATTAATGCATACTAACAATAAGAATATTTTTAGAATCGATGCAGTTGGCTTTTATAATTTGACTCAAGATTCTCAAATATCTGCAATGATTTAATATTTAAAATTAATAAAATAACGCATAAATAAATTACCGTCTTTCAAGCTGGGCCACAATTCTTTTTCAACTCGTTTGTCCTCGAAAGGGACACCTGCCATCGCAAAAATTAGACGAATCGGTTCGGCTAGAGCCTTTACATTGAAGTAAGTTAGTCTATATTGTTCTTCGGCCATGATGGAACACGGTTCTAGATTTTCTCCGACTTCAAAACTACAATAAAAACAATTTATTGCATAAAAAATGAAATTTTATTATTATCAACACACAAAAATAATTTCAAACGAACTACAATCCAAAATTAAACATGTAAAGATTCTCTTTCGAGTCAAGCCTACGAAAATACGTGTAACATTTAAAATAGTCCCCCTTCATAAATAAAGTCATGAATTTTAAAAAAGAAACTAAAGAAAGTAAACATTCAATCCACCACCAACAACCATAGCTCCAAGGAAAATATCTTACCGGCGCAGCTAATAAACTTTTTGCTCCCAATCANATAATGTATACAGTACAACGGTAAGTAGCTAAACAGCTATTCAAGTACGAAATGCGAGCAAGAGACAGACAGAGAAAATTCACTCTCCAAGTTCAAGTCCAAGAAATTGCACAACTGTACTACAAATGTGTGGCAAGAAGACAATCCGAGTAATAGTCACACACACACACACAGTGAACAGACAACACGCATACAAAGATACAGTGTCCCAATCTCCAGTATACAACAACAAGATCTGCAGAGAATCTCTATATACGAATCTACAGAGAGTTGATAGTGGTCGTAGTCGTCTGGAAAAAAAAGATGAGTGCAGTAGCAGGGAGTGACTTTTAGAAAACTCCACTAGAAAATCAGCACAGAGACAGCAGCGTACGTACTCGCTCAACTCACAACTAAGTAGACAGTGAAGCTGAGAGAGAGAGCTGTGCTTTATCAATGCAATGCTACCAGTCGTGGCATTGGCGATGGTGTGGAAATACTGGGACGACGATCGTGCAATGGAATACAGACGAGAGCTCAGTTATGCCCGTGCCTTGGCCCAACACAATCTAAAACCTACTTCCACACACAGACTGTAATCAAGTCACTCTGTGTCCAACTATCTACTGTGGCTAATAGTAGCCCCGTTCTCCGTGTTCGCTCGATGTATGTATATCTCCGTGTGTGTGTGTTGGTGTGTGTTGGTAGATATGTAGGAGTAGCGGTGGTGGTGGTGGTGGTGGTGGTGGTGGGTCTTCTCAGTCAGAGCGCGAGCAGAATGTTCGGTTCGGTCGGTCGGTCGATGGTTTGGCGTGCGTGACGTGACGTGACGCGAGCAAAATTGAATGCTATAATATAGAAAAGTAATAGAGAATGGTGAGAGGAGACAGTCAAAGCAAGTCAACTGAACTCACTTCACTCTTGTCCTGCACTGAAAGAGCCACACACACAACCACATAGAATTCAATAGAAACCAGCTTTGTGCAAGAAAGGGACAAAATCTAAAGCCAAAGTCAAGTCAAGGAAAATTCTCTATATTCTGTCTGTCTGTGTGTTGCTGGCTGTACATGTGTCCTGTGCCTGTGATGCCCGATAGTCAAATCAAGTCAAAGGGATATGACAGAAATATTATAGAGAGGAACTTGAGGTGATGCGATAGAAAAGCAGGGCATTCCAAAAATCCGAATTCTGAATTACATGCGGGGAAAAGTGAGGGAAAAGCAGCATGGGCTTCCTCCTTATCAGGGTTTCGGCTGTGATTATCACAGTGGGATTAATTATTGTGATCAAACGTTTACTCGTATGATTAATGTAATCTAAGAGAGGGAATACCAATTAATCCCACTGTGATGGGATTTTATCTGTGATTATCACAGTGGGATTAATTACAGTCATCAAATGTTTGATCACAGGGACGATTGGTGTGATTAATGTGATCTAAATGTTATAAGTGATATAGACCACCAATTAATCCCACTGTGATGGGATTTTTGCTTGAATAGTGTGATTTTCAAAACCCTGTTCCTACTCTGCGAAGTTTGTCGTGCAGAGATGAGATGAGCCACAGTACTACCATTACAACAGTAGAAGCGAGCGAGAGGAGAAAACTATCTGTAATCGTAATCTCTATAGTTTGTATGTAAATCCATGCAAGACTGTTATGCAAGTGTGCTAGTAGGTTGTAGTAGGTCTTAAACTACACAGCACAATACATTGTGCACTGTCTTCTGTATTACTCTCTCTATCCGTACTTTGTCACAGCTAGCAGGGAGCCAAGCAAGTGAAATAAGCCTAGCAAAGTTGTATTCATAGCTTTTGCATTAAGTTTCCTCTCTCTCTCTCTCTCTCTGTATCTTTCATGACAAAGGCCATTTCATATTTCTGTTCGTGGAACAGACCAACTAGCTCGATCCTAAAGGTTAGTTACTGTTACAAGAGACATTGTATGTACTACAACAAGCATTCGTACACAAAACGTAATAAGTGAACTGCGTGTGCCGAAAAAATGTTAGTTTTAATAGGAAAAAGAGCGTAGGCCAACCAAGCTCAGCTCAAAGAGGGAAAACCCGTCAAGATCCCATCTGCCTATATGTAACCCTATAAGGATACACATTGGATAGTGAATCCTTGTAGGCGAACTCCTGTACTACTATGTAGCACATAGAGAGTGTGTGTAGTAGTGGGACTTCCTCTGGCTTAGCATGGCTTTAGCATTTTCCTCCAGGAACAGTTTCTTTCGTTCAGTTCAATTGTATCCGTAAATGTCAAAGGGAAATCCAGTGCACTGTGTGTGAAGGTAGACAGAGAATGTTGTATGTATTTAGGTGGCTTTGCTTTCCTATTGGTTTTATTATATAGGCCTTCTCTATATCCGTATGAGCCTCTAATACCATCAACCTATAGTAAATACATTCAAGTCAAGAACAGTGTGCAGTAGTGTAGTAAGTACGTTGTTGTTGGTGGTGGTGGTAGAATGAGAGAGAGAGAAGAGAGAGAGAGGAGAGTGAGAGTTGCAGAGGAGGAGGAATTCTGTGCAGAAACCGGAGCACTGTAACTTGACGCAGCAGTTACATTGAAAGAGAAGAAACTCACAATCGCCTAAGCCATAGCAAGACACAACAGAGAAAGTGAGAGAGAGAGAGAGAGAGAGGAAGACTATGGAGCAGCCGAATTGAGTCTCGAATTTCCGAGTGAGCTGAACTTGCCGAATACTTTTCCTTTCAGCCGAATAATGTATAAGGAAGATGAGTAGAGAGAGAGGAAGAAGACGACGAGAGAGAGAGAGAAGACTGATTCTGCTCTGGAAATTCTCATTACCACTGCAAACACCATTCGAAATGTGTATTTTGCATTATTCTATTCTACTAACCATGTAATCACGTAGCGCCTATATATACATACATATATGTATTATGTGCTAGCAGCTATGCTTTACACCTTACTGCACTATTTACTAGTACTACGTGTCTACCTACTGAATTGACTAACTAGACTAGCTACCTTGTGCTCTGTATTCTTCACGCTAGCCTTGTAGGAGCTTAAACAGATGATGTAGCGTGTAGTAGTATTATTGTGACCGACTGGCATGAAAACACATCTTACAGTGCAGATGGGGAAAGAGTTTTTCTTTTTTTAATACGACTAGTGATGGTGAGTGCACAGGTTCTGTTCTGTGCACAGGAAAGAATTGACGAGAGCGAGAAAGAGAGAAAGGGAGAAGGACATTACCAGTTCTGATGGCCCAAAGCATTTTTGGCTTTTGTACTTGGCTCTTTTATGCATGTACGCATCTGTAGTTTCATTTCTTCTTCGTTTTCATTCTCGCTTATTCCCCCAGTGGCTAACAGTGCAGTACTTAAATTTGAGCTTCTGCTAATACCCGGAGGATATTTCATGGTCCGCTACCTATATGTATAGTAAATAGTTGAATCGGTTGTGCCGCTGGGGAAATATATAAATATAGTAAACACTTTGTCATTTGAATTGTTCAGGGCAGATATTAAGTGTTACACTTTTCCCTGTTAATTTTTCTATGCAATTGAATAATTCATCAGGCTAAGTGGATCCTTAGCGTGCTGATGTTTTTATATGCACAATGTTTTTAAATAGTAAAACTCTAAGGGATATTACACGTGTTAGTGATTGTATATGTTATATAAGCTTATACATAGGGAGAAAGTAGAAAGTAGAGATTTAGGGGGAAACAATGATTGAGTGTGTGTTTACAGTCAGCAGAGGAGCAGAGATCGAGATAACGAACGGTGAGTATTTGGGATAGTAAGGTTGAGTGTGTCATTTATTATGGGAACATGGCACGTCTGTATATAGGTAGTCATAATTAATAATTAGGTCGTTGCCGTTGCTTGCACGCACGCTGGATTTAATTGTCATCGTAATAAACAGGAGATTTCATAGAGCACGTTGTATTGATTCACAAACAGAAGACTAATTGAACACAGGACTACTACTTTCTAATACGATTTGTTCGAGGAACTTATTTTCGATATATTTTTAATAGGTAATTAAAATTAATTGAGAGCTTGATGAGAATTTTAATTAAAAACTGTAGCCAATCGTCAGCCAGAGTCTGTTTCTGATTTTGGCGATCTTCTGAAATGACAAAATGAAATCGTGCATTAGCAAAGTAACAGCATTTTGTTTTGGGTAGGATTTTTTTTAAATATATTTAAATGTGTTTGGAAATTTCACCTCTTGAAACTAAAGGTCCAATCACATCTGTGACAATCGAATATATGTTTAGTACACATTTCTTGATTTCTGTAGTTAACACATTGATTTTGTTGTGGCCAAGAAGAATTGATTTCGAATGTTTGATTTTCCATTTTAATTGTAACTTGAGTTTCATAGAAGACTTGTACTGAATCTACAGATAAAACAGATTAACAATAATGATAAACATTTACAGATTCTTCGATCTACTTTTCTGTGATTATTTGTGAAACAGTTATTTTTACGTTGTATTCCGGAAATCACACTTTTCAGCTAAATTCCCATCACAGTGGGATTAAATGCTGTGATTTTTGATTAAATGTGATGGGATTAATTAGTAGTACCTATAACATACATATAACATATGCATAGATCACATCAATCACACCAAGCTTCTCTGTGATAAAACATTTGATCACAGTAATTAATCCCACTGTGATAATCACATCCGAAACCCTGACAAAGTTACAGAAATGTTGGTTATATTCACAAGTAAGGAATAAATTGCGTACCTGCTGCACTCCTGAATTCCTCTTCTTGCAAAATCCCGATGAGTTTCTCGAATGTAGCGCTGTCTCCATTCTTGGACACAAATTGAGTCAGAATCTTCAGCAATCGAAGTTTACAACTCTCCTCTTTCTCGAATTTGTAAAGATCTTCATGAACTTTTAGGCCGTAGGCCAGTTCTTTCCATTTATCCGAAAGAGTCGAACATTTCGCTAGAACTTTTGCCAGTTCGTATTCATTGCCCTGAACTGAAAGAAGAAAAAACATGGGATTTTGTGTATTACATATACATTTTTACACGGGTGTAAAAAAAATCTTTCACTCATTAATTTATAATCTCATTGTGAACGTTTTGTATGTACAACCGAATTAAATACATGCATTCCTATTTACTATCTGTTCTAAAAGTTATTATTTAATATGTTGATCCATTTCAATCTGTCATCTTAAATAAATGTTATT
>JABASC010004469.1:0-11818 GCA_019776185.1 Plutomurus gul | reverse complement strand
AAATCGGAACACTTTTCCAAGTAAGCAATTACAACTTTTAAAACTAGTCGTAATACGCGATCAGTATATTTTATCTATAAGTATACGTACTTTAAGTTGACAGTAAGTAGTGGTTTTTGAATATCTGTAACTCTGCGGACTGATTGAGTTTGCTCTTTTAATTAATTTGCATTTGTTTTTAGGAATTAATACACAAAGGGTTGGCACCTTTAGATGTTTTAAAAAAAAATTCTTTGAAAGTTTTTCACCGTTCTTACTTATATTCTTGTAGGAATCACTCATTTTCTGCATCCTCCTGTCAACCGTATTTATGTATGTACATATAAAATAGAAAAATCAAGTTTCACTGTCCAAGTTGTATTCAAATCATGTCATGATTGCGTGAGAAGACACGTAATGAGATCGCAGTGAGCTTTAAAAATGCGTATGATCAGTCTTTGTTAGCGAAATGAAACTCTTGACAGCAGAGACCTAAAAAAGTCAAAATAGACATCCTCCATGTCTGTGGTACGTTGTGTTTGTTTGCACTCTGCTTTATTAACCCTGTCCTCTCCATCTTTCATTTGACGTTTTCTTTTTGATTGTATACGTTAAGTATTGTTGCACGATACAATTGAAAAATCAGAGTTACTATGTTGAGAGATGGTGGGCGGTTTGCTGTAGTCGTGGTCAGTATAAATTAACCTTTCCACCTATTTACAAATACATTGAAAGCTATTGCTACATACTAATAAAACCTCTCTATAATATATGAAGCGACCTAAATCTTCTTTGCATCTTAAGGGCATTTAAATGTCATCGTTTTTCGATGATGCGCAATACTTTCAGCAATAGTAATATTTAAAAAAATATCCATTTGGGCATGTCATATAATGCACTTGGTAATTCGGCTTTTATCATACAATTTAATTTTGTAGAGAATTTTCTATTTCACTTTTTACCAAATGCTTATTAAGTATATTTATATTGGTTAGGTATGCACATTGTACCGCATAGTCTAATTAAGTTGATTGTGATGGAGTTTTGAAGACTCGATGATTAAAACAATCAATGAGCACGGTTTGTTTCCTACATACGTCGATTCACCTTCCAGGTTAAATAACACAACACAATTATAACATTAAATAATCAGCTTATCTAACTTTGTGCATCTTGAACACAGGGTATAGTGTTACATATTTTGACATTTAATGATCTAGATCTTATTTAGGTAGTAAAAGTTCTAGGTAATTGTACTCAAGTTCATACAAATTTCAGTAACTTCAGTAACTTCGTATATAACATAACTAATTTTTTAACGTTTACATATTCTTTTCATTGTTATATTTATAAGAAGTCAATGCAAACATCGTTACACTTAATATTATTAAATTGATAGAACAAGTTGGGTAGCTGTAGCAGCAGTCTTAACATGATTAAAGAAAAGTGTGTTCATTTCACCTTGACTTAAGATAGAGATAAGGGATACACACTTACAATGCAGGTTTGTGGGTAAGCAATTTCCACAACCTGAAGTTAGCCTCTAATCTTTAGATGTGTGGTTACTTTTGATTTCGATTAAGTGCAGGATTTCTCTAGTACAATGTGACAGGATGAAGTTTCAAATCTTTGCAGAAAAATTCGTTATGACGTTAAAAGCCAAACAGCCAAAAGATTGTAAAGATTTCAGTGACAATAAAAACCTTGTGCGAATAACATTATTATATTCCACACTTATTATCTGATGGGAAATTTTAAAATAATTACAAAAGACATACACAAACTTAATCCAACTCAATGATATAATCCAGAATTTATGCCTTCAGGCAATTTTATTGTCTCTTTGATATCAGAAAGACATTAAAATTGCAAGTGTTATCTAATCTAAATAAATTATTTAAAGTGTTATATCTATGTAATTATGACTGTTGTATAGTCTTTATCAATTATATCTTCCTTGATACACATATTACATAAAATGATGTCTTGCATATATATGCTAAATCATGTAATTGTAACGCATCTCGTTTTGAGGGGTAGGCAACAAAGTCTGTGAAGCAGAATGTGTAGCCAAAATTTATGTTTGTCAGTATGTATTGTCAGATTTACTAATTCTTGAATCAAAAATGTTACTGGTGTTACTGTTATATTACACGGATAGCATTTACATTCGTTTAACATAACTGCTTCATTTATTAAGATTTATCAACGAGGTGTTTTCACTCTCAAAGAGTAGGATTAATGTTGACTGAAATATAAGTAACTGGATAATTGAGATACGTTTATTGGCACTTTGACCCTCATTATTAATAATCAGTGAATATGTTTAGTTTTGACGAAGTCACTGACAAAGAACTGTCATATCAACTTTGTTTTAAGTGTATTGGAGTATAACATGAACCAATTCACCAAATTTGCACTAAAACGTCGGAAATTTGAAATAGGATTATTATGGTAACTGTGTAGCAATTTAAAAAAAATTTGCATTGTGTTTATGGACAATTTAAAGGAACAAAGTAAATTGAATTTACGAAAATGTGTCTATGCGCGGGTGAGTAAAGTGGCCGGAAACGAATTACCATTCAAGCACACATGTATGCATTAGCTACACAGCAAGTGAACACAGTAGGCCGTCTTATATATGTGTCACAAATAGAAAGAAAATAGTGAAATATGATGTCTTTAAGGTCCATATGAGCGCATCGAAGCAGCAGCGTTTTCTTTCAGCACAGAAGGTAGCAATTGTGAATCAAGCGTTGTTGACATCCGCTTGGCAAAAATAATCACTTTGTTTTGCCTGCGTATGTATAATAATGACAACACATTTAGGCTACCTAGTTTTTATGTATATGTATATACTTTCATGAAAGCGACATGAAAAGGTTCCTAAACTGAATACTGTTTTTAATGTGGGGCATAACTAATGGTACTAATGGTTATAATTAAGATGCAGTCACACCTTTTGTTCACACACTGACAATCGGCTACTTGCATTCCACATTTTAATTGTACAATTTGTGATTTTCATAACAAATGGATTTTTTTCAAGTGAGCAAAATTTCCAACTCCCTACAGATAAAATGCAATAATTATGAGCAAATAAGTAAATGCCCATACATTTTGCAAATTCAAGCCTTATTCACATGTTACATGTATGCATTTTAATTTTAATCTAAGCGAATACATCTTATCCTCCATTTAAATGGATCGTGTGCATTTTTATGTTTGACAGAGATGAAACTCAGAGCGCAATTGCACAACGGTTGTGCTTGCTACATCTTTGTAACAGCGTTGAGTGTGGTTTCAGCCGTATCAACCAAGTCTCAGGCTCTCAGCCTCAAACAAGTTTCAACAGATGGACCAGATGATTTCGTAACTTCCACAATTGTAGCCCCAATCTCAACAACACAATCTTCTGCTGAGTTTTCCTCTAGGCAAGGTTTCCAACCATCTGTTGAATACGCACGATTCGCGGAGCAACGATCCAGTTCCCCTAAAAATAATGCCAGTAGTAAAGTAAAGTTTGTGCAAGAAGAACGACAAAAGAAGCAGCATCCACGTTCCAGCAAACACTCTGCGGCTGTGCTCAAATTGTTTGACAGTCAAAATACTTACAACAGTTCATCCACGGATCAGGTATCCAAAGAAGAGCCTTTTCTTAAACCTCCTCGAATTTATTATGGAGATGTGTCACATTCACAAAATTCTCCTGCACGTGATCACCCACAGATTAATAACATCGAACCAGAGATCAGTGAGCAACCATTAAGACACCATGAAAATCATAACTATGGAAAGTACGAGGAAGAAACTAAAAAGGGGGAGGATGAGAATCTCAAATATTATTACCCAAAACATCTCACAAATAAACATCAAGATCATCCCACTTCCTTCCAAGAACAGGTGCAAGACAGTCCACATCACGAGGGTGGAAAAGAATTCACAGCGGATCACCCTGTCGAGGGTAAAGTCAACTATGGCCATTCACATAGTTTTGGTTACGATCATCATCCGGAACATCATCACCTCCATTATTCCTATCCACACACTTTTGGCCACAGGTAATAAATTTACGATTGTTATTTTTTAAGATTTCTCATTTCCGAACAATAACATATTTATGTAGCAAGTAAAAATCTACACAACACACAACTACATGACAACATTCACAGCAACGATAATATACAAATACACAATTTACATGCACAATCTGGGGTAGACTGGTTGTTGTAGACAAACGTTTTGCTGCTGTCATGAATTAGAAAATATGTACCTATGTAATTACATGTCAAGTTGTGTACATTGACTACATTGCATTTGTGTGCTCTGTGGCGTTTCTGGTGTGCACACATTAAATATTAGAAAACTCGGGGATCTCATGTCATGTAATGATACAGCATATAAGTTTTTATTTGTGCGTAAGAAGAGTTTTTGGATTGTCATTAACAAAAGAGAGAGTTGCAATCTAGATAATCAGTCGTCAGACTAACCATACCCACTACACACATGCCACATATTATATATTTGCTCTATGCATGTAGTATATAATATTTCTGTGCGCTAGATAAATGCATACATAGAAGACTGTTGTTTCCCACTGCTTTAAGTTATTACTGAAAACATTAAATACAATGCTTTGTGCCTTATAGTCTAAAGTACGAAGACCCTAAAGGACATAAGTTTGAAGGTGCTTTGGGAAAAGCGTTGCACTTGCTGATACCTTCTGCCCTTATACTTGGAGGAGTATCTGCACTTTTCCCTAATCGGGTGCATGTGCCTACTAATGATATGTAAGCTTTGCGATTAGCATTTGATTTACATTTCCTTTAACAGAGTACAGGTAAAATGCATCATTTTTGAATTGCATGCTCACAATCAATGAATTGTTGAACTGTGCTCAGTGCATGTAAGTACTAATAAATTCCTTTAATTGAACCTTTAATAAAATGCTAACCATCCCATGTATTTAATTTAAACATACTAAAGTGTCTCCTGTCTGTGATGAATGCTTCGTTGCCAAATCTTGTACAACGGTTGTACTATTACTACAACAAAGCATTAGCAACGAAGGTGGTAGTATTACGCAAATGACTAATACTTATCTATAGTGTATATCCATTAAAAATATTAAACTATTTTATGTTTATGCATACATAAGTACAGCATTTAATCTACCTAATTGTTTAAGTTATTTTCACTAGTGTTTCTACGTACTTTATTCTTACAGATTAAATTATCGGTACAAGATGTGATATGATTGTCTTGAGATATGAAATATTATTAATGTACTCGCTTGTTGATTAATTTTAGCAAATACCAGTACCGTAACAAAAGATCAATTTCCTACCAGGCGGGGAGTTCAGATCCTTCCGAATTCGAGGATATCCCAGCAAAATATTTGAAAAGAGAACACAGAAGCAATACCGAGGACGATGGCATTGAAATAGATCTTGACGAACGAGAGAATCCATTTCTTCTGCCACCAACTAATCTCAGATTCAGAGGGCGAAATGGACCAAGAAGCTATAACAACAATCCTCATCTGACTCCGCATCAACGTTTCGAATTGGCTCCCCCAAGTTTGAAGCGTAATCCCGGTTTACTGAGATCCAGACCTTCGGTTGAATCGAATTCCGGATATCCAGAACAATACGATGCCTTCTATTTCAACAACCCAGGGTCTTACAATTTTGAAGTCCCTTATCCTACAATTTCGCCTGACAATGAACCATCTCCAATTCCTCCCACGTTCCCCACTAATCCAATAAAGCCCACTGAAGAAATGGTGCCGGAAGAGGAGGATTCTCAAGGGCCTTCACCACAGCCTCCTACAAATGGACCCCTTGAAAACCAAAATGAACTGTCAACATTTGACGAAAACGGAACTCCCCAATTCGTTCCTATCCCGATCGAAGAGCCAGTACTTGAAGTCGCTATCCCAGATTCGCTGACCCAGGTGGACACTGAAATAACGACAACGGCTAGTCCTCCAACTACAAACCGAACTAGTGACAGTAGTGGCAGCGGAAGCAGTCGGTCTCGTGAAGCCAGAAAGCCCTTCCTAAGAGAGACTATAAATCCCCTACAGTCACTTGAAGGCATTTCTGTGCAAGCTGCAGAGAAAAAGATTTTGCACAAGAAAGGTGGAGGGAAAAAAGTCGATCTTAGTCCTGATGGCCCCGTTATCGGCCTTTTAAGCAGTTTTGCTCAGCATGACAAAGACTCACCGGAATGTCAAAAGAAGGCACTATGTCAACTCGCTTTGAAGGGGGCACATCCTGTTGCAACAAAATTTGAATCTTTCTTATGGAATCTTGCAAATCTGTAAGCATCTATTTACTTGATGATTTCTAACAAAATTATTATTGGTTTGAAAATTTATTCATTTCAACTTTCTTTAGGGTTCCTGATCAATTCAGTCAACTTTATGATTTGGAAGAAATCTTTCACTCTATTCGAAATAAAAAGTGTGACACATTTTTATGTAACAGTCCCAACCTTGATATACAAGAATAAGTGGAACTAAACTAATCTTCAAAGTATAAGAATAGAAACGACGTAGCTAATATTATTACTAGGGTTTCTCCTCAGCTGTAAGACAAAGAGCACCTAACTACATGTTCATTTAAGCACCTTCAACCCAAATCATAATGAGATACTTTACGGGAATATCATGTGATAGAAAATTATTTAAGAAAGAAGTATTTTTTGATACATTTACTGAATACATTTATTTAGATACTTATTGTCATTGTGTACTTGTTTACGCAAGAACAATATCTGCAGTCTCTAATGTACAATTTATTCCAGGTACACTGTTGTAGGTATTTGTCTGTCTTAGTATGGCTTTTTGTACACCAACATTTTTGTTTTGTTATCCTGTGCTGGAGGTGAATGTTAAATTGTAGGAAGCACACAAGACACACCAGGGGGGTATTTCATATAACTTTTACACTTGTATTTACAACGAAAAACTTGTCAGTCCCTTATCCTTATAACATTGTCGTCATGGTGATTTACAAGTTTTTCGTTGTAAATACAAGTGTAAAAGTTATATGAAATACCCCCCAGGTCTCAAAATAACGACGAGTTTAATTATATCTAGAAAATGTAAAATTGTTAACGATAACACAATTTCCGTTCGTTGAAATGTATGATACTGTAAAAAATTGAGTGAGTTGTTTTGAAAGAATACATGTGACGAAATCACCAGTGGTAAGAATTATTACGTAACGATAAGTTGTAGTATATGGATGTAAAATAATAACGTGTGAAACATATTGTGCATATTTCGTATTTGTTTATAAGCCATAAATTCAGTCAAAATTGATGTAACTGGAATAAAAACTAGCACTTCAAATGATTTTGTTTTAATTGTTTGCCAATAGTAAACAATTCATGGTAGACTATTTTCAATTTAGTTATACAGATAAAACTTTTGCATTTCGTCTTGTCAATATGAGACTGCATTTTTGACTTTTTTAAAACACATTGACCACATTAATGCAGATTTTTAGCAATTCATGCTTGTATACTGCGTAATAATCATAAATTTCTATTCAGAATAATCTTGTTTGTCTTTTTGTTGCGTGAAATGAAAAATTTAAGTATCTAGTATCTTCATGCAATAATTTCATTTATGAAACCTAAATAAGATAATTGCTTGTTAGGTTTTAAACTTAAAAATTTTCTTTTCCATTTGTATACTTACAGCTTGTGAAGTTATTCCTTTGAAGTTATGCATTTCTTCAATGATCGACAGGTCGACCTCTAAATATTTATATCATGCTTTGGTTGCATTGCAACAATGAATCATTTAATGAGCAACAGAAAAGTACTACAAATTCTACATATAATTAAGTACATATTATCCTACTTCTACAACATTATAGACTTACGCAACAAATGGTCTGAAAAACCAATTGTAAAAATTTTTCATTTCTCGTTACTTGTTATTTCATCTCAAAAGATTATAAGAATGTATAGAAATGCTACACGGGAAATTAATGATTCCATTCATGTGACTTGGCCCCTACAAGAACCCATACCTACCCCCTACACCTTCATGCACCTATAGGTTAACCCGCTGAATAAAATCCTATTTTATGCATTCCTTACAACAAAATAATAATGCAATAATACGGGCAAGTGTCTACCTTGTGTACGATCAGAGCCAAGATTAATTTAATTATACATATGCAAACCTAACTAAATCAAGACTGATGTATGTATCCACATTCCGCAAAAATCATTTAAGAGAAATATGTGCATTGTCCTAAATATGTAGGATTCAATGAGAGAAACTTTACTTAAATTGATTGAATTCCTTTCTCATTGCGGTCGACTTTCTTTCACCAAACCTTTTTGTGCTCCGTGGTCACATTGAGAAATTAATGATTGTTTGACCTATAATCATATCCGAGTATGAATTAAGCTAAGCTGAATGTTAAGTTTATTTTGTGATTCCGTTTAGTTGTGTAACATTAGTAATCTACAAATATAAGAGGTCAATGACGACTTGAAACCTACATGAGGTGCGCTGCCTAATTATAAAAACCTACTTTTACCCTTTTACCGTTTTCGTGCGACATAGTTAATAACCTTTCGTCCTTTGCGTCGGCTGATGTACATGTTTGGCTCTCTCGTCTGGTTTTTTGTTTTCCTTACTTATTATTCTGAATGCATGATGTAACTATGTAACGCGAGGTTGTAAGCAGCTATACACATGCATTTGTACCCTAACTACCTACATTCCGTACTATCCCTTCAATATAACAAAGCGCAACAATTGCTGATAGTGGGATAAATTAGTCGAAATAGGTATTATTTTCTTAATTGTAATGGTACCCAGTGGTACCCCTATTTACTGTATTTATGCAAAACAAAATTAATTGAATGATCGACGAATGTTTGCATAATTAGTTAATTTTCATCGTGTAATGCACAACGAAATACTTCAAATATTTGACTAGTAAATTGTGCTCAACATTGAATTTTGACCTCTGCAAAAATAAAAAACACAAGGAAGTATTGCAATTTAGTCAGTTTTAAATCATCCAATAGATTGTTTAGCGATTTTTCGGCAAACTGATTTGAAGAATAGCTGGAAAATTTTGCTCGTCTATTATTTCGTAAAAAACCAATTTTGCGATGAAGCCAAAATTCGTAAATACTTATTGTGCGATCTCCGCCAAAACCTTTTTTATGTGAAAAAGCTTTTTTCAGTTAGTCAAAAAATCCTTGAATAGGGCCAGATGACCGATACATCCGATTATCTTCTTCGTAAAATTGGCTTTTTACGAAATAATAGATGAGCGACATTCCATCCAAAAGAATCCACCTGTAACCTGTGCCACCAAGATATATTTTCCGCATTATTTGATGTACTACACAAAGCAAATAGAGATTCTTGCAAAATTTTACATAATCATTTATATAACAGTACAACACATCATATTTAAAGCATATTATGGGCGTATTTAGGGGTTAACCATTTTCTGATCCCCCAAATTGTAACAATTAAAATATGAAGGACAGGGAAGGCAAAGGTGGGAGGGGTTCAGTTAACAAGAATAAGTTAGGCTGTGCCCCACGCCCTACCAGATGTCTAGTCTGGATACACCATTGAACTCACCGTATATAGGAAGTGTTTTCCAAAAATCGCACAATTTTCGACATCAACTCTACTTATAAATAAATTATCCTTGTATCACTCACCTGTAGAGAAATACCTGTAATTCTACTGCTAACAAAAAGACTAAAGCTGTTGTGGAAAAATGTCACATATAATCTGCGCCAAATAAAATGACAACATAATAATACTGTTAAAGACACAATACTCGACCTCTTTTATCATTGCATTTTAAAAGTATGTAAGTATCACCTAGTTTGAAGGGGACATTACTAAATTGGGAAATCCCAGTGGGGGAAAATGGAAAAAGGGGGATTGAATGAAGTTGGGAAAAAATGATGACATTTCTCATGGGAATCTAATTTATATATTGAAAACATGTCACCCTTGTAAAAATACTACTTATTACACTTTAGCAAATTATTTTGTAAACTGAGGCTTCAAACTTACCAGCTTCTTCAATTATCTACAGTTACTTACTATTTGATTACGTATAAATACATAGATACATATGCCATCGCTTTAGGTACATAAAATACATGTTAAGTTTCACTCTGTGAGTACTAACTAAAGCATGATTGGTACCACATTTTAAATCTGTTTTGAAGCTATCTCTGCCATTGCAAACGATTAGCGATTCGCTTTAAGTATGCACTATATCATTTGGGCACATTTATCTATGTTCTCCACTCCATATAGTAAGTAAAATGAAAACCCAATATGAGTTATCTCAGTGGGAGCACGAGGCATCATTCCACATATGTATACACAGTAGGACTATAGAATTTTTGATGAATTAAGTAATGTAATATCGATTTCCTAGAATTTATCTATTTTTAATCAAGTTAACTATTTTCAACAAGTGCAAGAAAACAGTAGTGGTCCCGTTCTTATTACTCTTAAGGATTGTGTCAATTTCAATGTGAATATCAAGCGAACGAGTACAAGCTGACTTGATCTGCTGATCTACTGTTTTCTGACTTACCTCATGCTCATGAAGGGCAGGATAATGATTAGAAGTGGGTCACTTACTATTCCCATTAAATGCTTACTCGCAGAGATGATGAGTAAATAATTTATAAAACCAAACTCAGGATGAAAGAGATACTTGCTGTGCTCCACTATTGCATACTTTTCATCGTCTGCTACAACAATTGTGGTAATAGTAAGTATCTCTATAATAATCAACAAACTTACGTGGTACTTAGTATTCCCTATTTTACTTCAAATAAGTACATACTATGCATGTTAGCATGTAGCAATCACTTCTGTTTAGTCGCGGTTGAGAAGGTGTGATGACGAAACGAAAGAATCATCCATCAATGAAGGTTAAGACTACTACTGTGTTAATGCCAGCTACATTTGATGCATTCATTCTGATATAAAAAGCCAAATGGGTACAAATGCACTTATAATAGCAAAGGACAGCACACATACCTCAGACATCAATGTATTAGATCACATAAAGAATGGGACTGAAGAGTATGTTGATCTTGAATTAAAGTGGCATTTGTAGGGGGCAATCAAACATACTGTTGTGTATGCAAGAAAACAGATGGAAGAAGTAAAACAACAGTGAAATCCTGCTTGAGTAGTATTATAATACTACGCACAGAATCGGTCTCATCTCAGGTTTTGAATTACAATTACCTCACGATGACTGCATATAAAATGCGTGTAAGCAGTAAACTAATCACGTAATGTAACGTAACATTGTGGGACATAACCTACTAAGTGAGTGACAACAGGATTATTTCGTATTCAATAAAATTCCACATTTATAGATGTCTACAGAGAAAACTATACTCTAATCAATAAGGTTTTCAGCCTCCCGTAACAATGGAATAACTATTAGGTATATAACTCATATTATTATGGTATAAACAAAAAGTAGGTAAGTCAAAACCAAGTGTCTCAAGTTGTTTTGGGAGAATTCTATATGTCTGCAGCATAGTAAATGAATACTAGTAGTAGTGCTAGTGTCAAGCCAGACCAGTTTCATTGCCATAATATAGTCAGGAATCGCCTATTACGCAGTTTTAACTCTTTTTACGCGCGTAATGCGATAAAATGCGAAAAAACGCGATAAAACGCGATAAAATGCGAGAAAACGCGAAAAAACGCGAAAAAATGCGTAAAAATGACAATATCTCAAGAAACTATATATAGCGCCTTCGTAGTACAGAGGGAAAGTAACACAGATGCAAA
>JABASC010004468.1:0-11822 GCA_019776185.1 Plutomurus gul | reverse complement strand
TGACAAAGCATAATAAAGCCAAATAATCTATTCTACTTAGACAACCGTTTGCAGGGTGTCCCGAAAAAACATTTTATAAAATCAGTATTTGAAAATTTAAATTGTGAAATTGATAATATTGAACTAGTGATAAATGCCAATATAATTACGTAAACGGATGCATCATATACAACATACAAACGCTGCTTACATCTCTTAAAAATTTACTAGAATATTTGGTTGACATTCGCTGTGCTTGTACGTGCCTCCATTTTTATTCAAGGGAGGAAATACACAAGAAGAGAGTTAACATCACTGAAGAACTATATTATAACGAAATCGATTCAACGAGCTCTAAATGTTGTTCTTGTAAGTACAACGGGGCTGTCAGAATATTAAGAATACTGCTGTTTGGAACACAACAAGGGGGACCTTAAATTAATCATCTTCGATTTCACGTAGAAAAAATGTCAATGGTTCTTGCAAAGAAATTTCTCTCTCTCTCTCTCTCTCTTCAAGCTTTTGTTGAATATTTTTTGAACACTTTTGGCATCTACAAATAATATTCTCTCTCCTGCTACAGATCAAAGTATATATCTCTCTACAAACATGTAGTGCATAATTCTTCTTGCACCTATTTGGCGAACGGAAGTGAAACCACTAGCATCCGACACAGCATTGTAATGTAGCACTTTACATGTGGGCCACGCATGCCGATGACGGAAAGTTGAACAAACGACAAAATGTGGTTGGTCAAGTCAAAAGTCAAAAGTTCGTGGACACGAACAGTAAAGCGAGAGCTACTTAGGTAAAAAATATTTGTCAACACGTATCTGCAAGCAATCAGCATAAGATTTCATATAGTCGAATAATTATCTTTAGGCATAATTTCTACCTGTTTCTGTCCACATATAGTGATTTCATTTCAAAATTTCCTCTCGCATTGATTCCAAACACTACATGAAATAATTCAGGCCACAATTACTAATAACTCATTTAGAAGCAACAGATTGACTACTAACTTTCCTATCTCGATTTCCGATGAATTATAATTTAAAAAGAAACTAGTAGCAGCCTATGCCGTATTAATATTTATTTCTTTATTGGCTTATTATTAAAATTTGGCCAGATCAGACAACTACTCGAGTGAGTAAGAAGAATTTATTATATGAATCAATCGAAAGTTTTGTGTGTGAGATGTACATACATAGGAAAGAGTGTGGGATCTGCCGAAAACGATATCTATATAGGGAAGTGTCCACAACAATTGATGCTGTGCACACACACACACACGTATACACACGTACCCTACTGAACTATACTCTGTGTAACAGTACAATTAGTGAAAGTTAAATATAATAATATATGTTCTAATGAGATTGANATAGCACTATAATGCAATGTAGCACAGCACCTACTAAATAGCAGATGCTTAGGTACCACAAAGCTTTTAAAATTCCGGTTTTGTAGTTTTTTTCTACTCTTGACAATACAGCACATAGTTTACATAGCAAACAAGAAGGCGTAGCATCTTTATTGCAATTTGAAATAAAAAAATTTATACATACATAACGATGATATAAGCAGTTCATCTGATTTCTGTACAATATATAACTTATACATATATGCGTAAGGTATAATCCGTTGGCTACTACAACAATCAGTTCCCCAACTGCTGGCAGCACTGCAGGACACTTTTTACTACCTACTGCCTTCAGTATTGTGAATGGACTTTATGGATATATTGTGCTCGCAGGTCACTGGTGTCAAGTCAGTTAGAACGCTATATCGTAACCCATAACCCATTGGCTATGCTTACACGATTTCTGCAACTTCATTATAAAGTAACTATTGAAAGTGGCGGATCCCAAACGAGTGAACCAAACAATGCAAACATTTTCATCAAGAAACTTTGTAATTTTGGTTAATAAGAAAATTAAAAATTATTTTCGAGTAAAATATTAATCGAAAATTTGTCTGCCACTCTACAACATTGATGTTCAGTTGCGTGTTCTTCAGAATTTAATTCCAAAATAATTTTTAATTTTAAGTTAAATTTTTTCAGCACGTTTCGATAAAAAAATTTGCTAAGAAAGGACATACACAGAACTGTTTTAAGCACAAATTAAGGCTGATCCCCCGGATCCGCCACTGAAATACAGCAGCACTAACCTGTGCATAATTTTCAAAATATCAATCAACATGAGTTCTCTATTGATTTATTGGCTAGCGTTTAATTTTGATGAGAACAGTTTTGAACCGTTTACTACACATAGGTATATGATGTAAGGACCTGTCAGTCCGGATAGAACAGGGCTACAAAACAGTATTGGAAAATGAGAACATTAATTCTTATGACAATAAAATGAGTGCATGAACGATCTCCTCCTGCTTATGAATTCCTAGTATTTCTTAGAAAAGGTAGGTATATAAATATTAATACGTAATGTGTTTCTGTCTGGTGGACGCTGGTTTTATTTCGCATATACAGATCTACAAAAGATTACGAGCATTACAATGCACACATACACTACTATCCACTACCCTGACATGACATGACAGTCAATAGTCGAATAATTGCTGCAACACGACCTAGCACAAGTAAATATTGTTAATTGTACTGTGTACGTGGGTGCAAACTTTAATTCAACTATGTAAGCTTACTACTTTATATGTAGGTGTCGAATTTCCTGATCTGATGTGTACAAAGTGCGTTAGCATGTGTTTTGTCTCAATCTATACACGAACCTTATCTAACGAGATTACATCGAAATCTCTGTTGGCTTTTGTTGTGCATATCAGCATTCTGAATGGTGTACGTACACGAAGAGGGTTTACTATTTAAGGAATTTTCGCCCTTGTCTCGCAATCATCATATTTTCATGCTTCGTTTCGGCTTGGGTTCCTTGTACGTGAAATTCATAGCTGGGAAATATCCTCCTGGTGCACACTGTTAAATATTCTGTGACAATTAAGAGCACTGGTCTCCTAATTTGCCTCCGTTCTGTCAATAATTATTATGATTATTATTTTGGTAGTGAGACAGTGGACGATGGACATGATACTGTAGAATGTGTAGAATGTGTGTGTGGAACAAGACTATATACCTTAAATGGGTTCTTGTGCAATAATGCTGATTACGTTATAATTTAGTGGAAAGAATGAGACAAGAGGACCATTCATTATGAGAGCAACCCAAAATGCTCAACAGACACACACACACACAAGTATTTTGCAAACTGTAACAGGTCGTGGTGACTTAATTGGAAATTACACGTCTACAGAGCAGGAACGAAAGAGTAATAATGTGCGCAATAATACAGTATATCTATGAAATGTATAATGTGTAAATTTATATGCATTGTAGTAGAAGTGAATGAATGAATGAAAGTACAAGTGGGAACTGCATTGTGATTATTTGTATATAAAAAGAATTCCTTTTATTTAGCGACTGTAGGGGTGTGGCTTGATTTTTTTTCCTTATCTACCGTAATAATAATAATAATTAATTAAGCGCATTTGATTTTTTGCAAAAACAATTTTTCCAGATTACAATATTATGGTTTCCCTTACACACGACACGACAGATAGAGAGTGAAATTTGAACAAAGTTGCATTGCCTTTTTAGAATTCTCTATCTAACTCGTCTGAGAAGGAAAAGGATATGTATTTATAAGGTATTTTATTACCGGAAGGAATTCATCAAATGACATCTGATTGTGTTAATTGTTCTTCGATTTGATTCTATAGAGGTGTGAAATTTCAATAGCGTGCAGAATCTAATTTTTTCTTTTCATCCACGGTTAACTATCTTTTCTGTGGTGTGAAGTTTGGTTTTGGTATTTTCTTGGTCAAAGGTTAAAAATTGCACAATCGAGTTTTACATTTTATAGCTAGTGGAAGTTTTGAATTATATGACAAGGTCTCTTTAAGTATTTTATATCGACTGTTAAATTCACCATCTTTCTTACTGGAATAATAATTACTGTATAACGAAATTTGAGTCTACAATTATAAAAAATATATATAATGGTTTTCTTTATACGTGAGTTTTTTCTTTGTACATTGAATAAGTTGCTGTGTCGTTATAACTATATACGTCGATCGATTTAAGTATACAAAAAAACGAGAGAGAACTCTTCAATAATTAGGTTGACTGACTGACTAAAATACAATTACTTTTGAGCACAAATTGAAGTGGAATGACAAGAATCCAATTTATCTACTTTAATAGGCACGTACAGCTCAGCTATTTTTGGCTCTGCCGAAGCAGTCTTAACGTCTCCATCCCCAACCACCTCCATATCCTCCGTGGTAGATGACACGGGGAGCATAGTGGACATGGTGACGGCGGTGAAGCAGTCTTGGTCCAAGAACGGCTCCCAAAAGGAAAGACTTGCCCAACAACAAACTTGGCAGAATTGGATCGTATGGCGATCTCTTATGTCTCACTGTATTTAGGTAATGAAAAAAATCACACAATTTTTATGACGAATTTTTTCAATTCTCTAGTGACAAGTGACAATGCTCACCATGAGTTTCCTGTGGCTCGTAGATCACGTCCGTGGATTCTCCTCTGAGCTGCTCGTCTTGGCTGAGCACTCCGCAGACCACAGCTGCTAACACAAAGGCAACCAAAACAAGGACTTTCATTTTCCCCGATTTCCGGAACTTTAAATTACAGAAACTGTTTTGTTGTTGACGGCTGAAAGCGAGCAACTGATCAACGACCAGGGGTAGGCCAACGCTTTATATACTTTCCGCACATCAACTTCTTTCTTTGTTATTACTTTATTGTGTCTACGTGTGTATGTGAGTAAAAAGGACGACAATATACATTTGCTCCCCACTACTCAACACACACACACACACACATACACCTGCAATTTGTGTCTACAATAGTAGTATAAATGTAATAAGAGTACACGTAAGACAGTTGACCAGTAAAAGTAACGTAATAAGCATAGTAAAACACTGTTTACTATTACATACATCAGTATGGAGTATTGCATGTCAATTGCGGCATTCGTCGTCGCCGTCGCAGGGCATACGTTGTACTTACAACCAGTAGAAGTGCCACTACACAAACCTACTGGTACTTTATACTGCACTACCTATGTACCACTATATATCCTCTGGTGAGCATTGTTGTCTTACAATTACGGCATAGAATACAAATAAATGGGAAAACAAGTCTGTCAGTCCACCATTAACTGTCTTAACATTTATTTGTTGCAGAATTGAGCAAACGATGCGATAAAATGTGATATGGGAACAGCATTATGTGTGCATACGCATTCAACACTTTCCTCAAGTCCACTATTCAGTCGGAAAAATACTATTGGGGTTAGTAGTGAGCACTATAAACAATTATTATTATGTATATGAAATTATCTTATGTACGCAATCAGATTTACTAACTACATGTTTGCGGGATCATAGGAAGAGATGATTTGCGTATGAATATGTTGTAGTGTGGGCGCATTTAAATTATCCTATTAACGATTACGACGATTAGTGTGTGTGGTTGCATTATTATTAGCATGGATTTTTGATTGAAATGAAAATGCGAAACTTGAAATTACGCACTTGGGCAAATAATATTCTACGTGAGCACAAGTCTTATTTAGTTCATAGCATTTTTCTTGCTTGCTTTATGTGTGTGTACATGTGAACACGTCTAGAAGATTTACTCGTGCCACACACACACACACACAGAGAGAGAGAGAGAGAACCCAGACTTATAGATTTTACTTTTCTTTAGAATTTACAATTAAACTGGCTTAAATAATAATTAAGGGTGTAGACATGTTTTCTTCCTGACTGCAGACACTCTGGATGCACATCCTCCATTAGTTAAATTGTCGTTCTATTGTTCCGCAGGACACTGGATGGGAAAAGTTTTCATTTTGCGCGATGAAATGTGGAAAATTATTTTCCATAATTCAAATAGTGCATACTACAGTATTCTATGTGTCACTGTGTCTATAGAGAATTGTCGTTCATGCGTATATGATATGTAGGGTGGTATAGTCAAATATATTATAGGAAGTCAAATGATCATAAATGACATTATGGTGACAAATAATAATTTGCACATGTAATTTAAACATTTTATATTTATGTAGACTTCCATTTCCACTAAAAGCCAACCTTACTGTAAAACTGCTCAATTGCGCGATTACAATTAAAATTATCAGAAAATATTTACGACATTGTAAAAGGGACAAGGTAAAAAAGGTATTACAGGTAGGAAACAGGTAAAAATTGGTGATTTAATCTGCACAACACATGTTTTGAAAAAGCTGTTTATTTTTGTGTGTATACACTTTTTCACTTTTTTGCATTGCATTCATCCAGAGAAGAATCTATTGAGATCTGAAGTACAATATGTAATACTAATCATAATACCACATAAATCATTTGATATGCATTAATATGCAATACTATTACCACGTTAAGTTGTTAAAAAAATCCAGACCTAATTTGCCAAGACTTAAGACTTTATTTATTTATTGTGGCTTTAGCGGCTTCCACTACACAAACAAACACTGAAAAGGGGATAGAAGGCTCCAAAGTTGAGAAATTTTGTGTAGCAGGTATTTTGAAATATTTGGAGAAAAAAATTTAGAATTTTTTTTCAACATCTTTGGTAAAACTCGGCATTTTTGATCATTAGGATGGTGGATGGCATGGAATGGTTCGAAACGTAGTAATGTTACCTTTAGAGATGTTAACAAGTGTGGAATGAACAGACAATCCATCTTGAAAAGAAATCAAAAGTAATTTACCATGTACTGTGTGTATGTATGTGTGCGTACAAGTGAGTACCGTCATACGCTACAGAAATGTTATACAATAGCATTTAGTTGGTTTAGTTGGTTGAGGTGAGCCAAGCCAAATGATAAATGACAAGTTCGTACGTTTGTGCTATGGGCACGTTAACGTTAGCTAAAGGAATTACTCGTCTCTAACAACAGACATTCATTGTATATGTAGTACTAGTCTACAAGTACTACACGCTTTATATTCTACATTTGTTTCATTCATTCATTTACTGACTACAAAACTACTCACAGAACACAGTAATATATATTCGCATGCCTTGTGGACTTCACCTTTTATGTGTCGTTGGTTAATTGTACATGTTCTCAGGTTGACATGATTTATTTGAGATCAGCATCTCTCTGTGAGAGCGACCAACTAGCAATTCCATTGACAAAATCAAACTGAAACAAATTGTAATTGAAATGTGATAACCTAATGGAAGTTTGTATGAAGACTAGGTGGCTTACATGCGAGAAAGAAACAGTAGTACAGCAGGAAGACGGCGGATGCCGAAACGTGTGCACACAGGTGTAATTTAGAGGTGGGATCGCGGATCACGACAATTTTTGCGAAACTATTAACATTATTGTTGTAGAATCGATGAATTTGGAGGAAATCTGGTTGTAACTAAGGATTTTATAAGTCTTATACTAGAGGTTTTTACACCAATAGTGGAAAATGGAGAATCCTGCAGAAAAATGTAGAGCATTTTTTGTGAATATGTTTTTAACATCTTTTGAAAAATGTGCTATTTTCTGATTTTCCGATCTTATTCCACGTTATATTACTTACTTGATATTCTTAATGGCGCTTGTTTCATTTCTTGAAAGAAATGTATGGCTGTTCATCTGTCATCCGTTTTGGTTTATGAGTGACCGGTTAGCAGTGTAAAGAAGAACAAGATACGGTCATTTGGAGGAAAGTATTGTAGTATTGCCAAGATAATAGTAAGATATGTATGATGATGTATTTGCAAGTACACAGTAGAAACAAATTACAAATAATTAAAAATGATAAAAGTATCATTATTACACATTGTGATTCAGCAGGTGCATGAGTTTAGGAAAGGCATGCAAATGCAACACAATACCATCATTTATAGGTATTCAAGAAAAATCGGTAAATGTGTAAAGAAGATGCATTGTCAGTCACGTCATTTATTTACCACTCACACGTACAACTGCACCAAATAAGTGCTAATTAGTGTGGGAGTCACGTACGCACTTAATAGTAATTAATACGCAATACAATATGCAATAGGGCTACTATGTTACATCTGTAGTTCAGTCTCATGTCCACCACCACTCAATCGTCAAACGACATGACATTCCCCTGTGGAGGACGGACCTACACATAAATAACAGTTTCATCTAATGCAACAATCTACACTTTGATTGTACATTGGTAAATCATAATAATATATGGCTACTAGAATATTTACCTCTTTTCTGTCGGGTATATCTACAATACAGTGTCAAACGCTTTGCATATGTATGGAAAATCGTTTGGATTGATTACAAATCTACACAGAATGCAAATAATGTGCAAATGAGATTTAACTAGCCTTTTGGTCTAATTTTTGGCTAATAACCTGATTTGGACACTTTTCACATGATAATTAATATGCAGACTGGTGCTCTCGAGTCGATAATGAAGCAGGTATGAAGAGAGAGAGAGAAAGAGAGGGTGGTCTAGGATTTACGACTACCCTGGAGATCCACAATTTTCTAGACTCTCGTGGAAATTGTTCAAAATTCCTAGTTACGTTTGCAGTTCAACACTCTCTATGCTATTCTGCACTGTTTGCACATGTAAGTAGTTTAAAAAATCTTTCTATACGAATAAGGAAATGAGAAAATTTTAGCTGAAAGATATTCATATTGCAGTACAATCGATAGAAGCTCAAAGAAGCTCATCTTTAAATATGAAAAAATAGTGGTTTGACAAAATTGATCTTTGGAAATAACTAATACACGTGTGTGAATACATGAAAAGTATGCTAATTATACAGCAGCAGCAAATATTTTGAGCAAATTGGACGTGTGATTGCAGAGAAATAATTATTTTCGCCCAACCAGTCGACCACATAGGTGAGAACTCTCAAACTACAAAGGAGTCAACAGTGCACTATATTGTACACGTATGCGAATGATGGTGCACGTAAAGTGTACTTCACCCTGCAATGAAATTACTACAGTATTTATTAAGAAGAAAAGTGCGTTAGTCTGGCCAACGAGCAACGTAGTCACAGCGAGTGACCTGACAGCCAGTGTTACAGTTCTACCGTAAAATAATATCAAGCAACAGGAATGGAATAATATAGGTAAAGGTAATAATTCGAAAACTTTCACTTGTTTTATTGTAATTATTGCTCGTATTGTGCCCACGATTATTATGTATATGTGTGTAGTGGCTACTAGGAACAACACACTGTCAGTAGTTAAACAAGATATAAAATACAAAAAACAAGGAGCATCCTTTTCCGATAATTGTGATATTCCGTGGTCGTAAAACGTACCACTTACTACACTATAACAAAACTACTACATAACACAATCGAAAGTTTTTTCTCTCTCCCTATAATAATAATATATGCAAGAAGGCTCGCATACTTTTGTTGTATTATGCCTTGAGATTAACGAGAAGTGAACACTGCAAAATTACGGTTGATTATATGCTCCATATTATTTCACATTTAAAATGTTCTTCTGTTGTTCCTTCATACACTTCAATAAATTATTACGCAAAATTGACATTTAACTTGAGCGATATATTACATATACACGTGGGATTGCAGCAGTAGTAAAACATTGTAACAACATTAAAATTACTCAGGTCAGGTCAGTCAGCTTGACGAACTGACAATGAGACAGCCAAAGGAATCTCTAGTTGTTAGTTGTCTTGTGAATGTGTGATGCCTGTGGCGCAGACACATTCTTTACATCTTCTGTAATCCATTTGTACTTTTGTGTGTGTGTGTATGTGTACGCACAAAAAAATTCAATCGACGGAATTTTCGAGAAAGGTAGGGCAAGGCTTGTCAAGTAAAGTAAAATTGCTAAATAATTCACAACGTACACACATACACACACGTACAAACTTATTTGCTACTTTTGCACATTTATTTAATTTGAGTGCATTATCGGACATGGGGCTATTCTATTTTTTTGCTTTTATTATAACATTACCTTACGGACATGATTATGTGATGATCTGTTGAATTCAGCAGCGAGAGTGGGGAGAAAAGTTGAGTTAGAGTTGAAATATTATTTCCTGATGCGTGATGTGGTTGACATGATGTGACATGATCCTATTAAGAGCAATCAAGAAGAAAGACCAATGTATGATGACTGACTACTAATAACAAAGATACCAAACCTGTTACAAACGAATTCTTGTGCGGGATATAGTCACTTATATTAATTCATATCTTGTGGGTATTGTAAAAGTAATAAATATACATTTGACATATATTGCAATCTACTGCGCAAATGCAGATAGTTATTGTTACATTTAGTTAATGTATGTGTGCAGACAGGAACTATGTGTTTACTTTTCAGTTAAAACAGTGCGAACAATATTAGTGCAATTTTCATACATTCAAATTACATTTCTTAGCTCGAGGGATTGTTGTTTGTGGTCTCCTATTAGTAAAAATAATTTATTTACCTAAATTTATTACTTGTGAAGTTGTGAAAGTGTATACTGCAGGAAATTTCCTGTGCTTTTGGGTGATTCCTTTCTTTGGGAGTCGCTTTATGTACACACGATGCAGACATAAATTTACACCAGAAGTGATGGGAGCAGGTCAAATGAGTACATGGTTAGTATTTTAAACTGAATGTGCTTAGAAAATAGTTGACACTACTACTACTCACTCCCAATTCAAATTAACGCGTCAAATATTTATACGAGAAAAAATCAAATACTAATAAATTAAATCCTCAGTACTCGTATTGTCCACTCTTGGATAACTGTCAACAATGAACGGAATATAAATCTTTCGGCTGCCTATTTACTAAAATATTCTTGTCGCATTATTATTTAATGTTTACAGAGAGAGAATCAGAGAGTACTGAAAGTAGTAGTCATCAGGATATTTAATTTGGATGAATACAATTGTGTTTGCATGTAATGGCGACAGGACATGGTGCGTTTCAATTACTCCAACATGCAGCACCACTGGTGATGTTGGTGCAGTAGCAGCCGCTAGATAGAGATAATTGAATTGCGGCGAGCCACAACCACAAGCCACAAGTCGCAAAACAAGGTTGATCGGTTTAGTTTGAAAGCTGATGCATATCGTCGTATTTTGCATATTTAGTTGTCGAATATTGGGTTGACTACTACATGTGTTTTATTTACTTTGCTCTAAATGTATTTTCTAAACTTAATCAGTGGATATAAATGTAGCAAAGTGCAAACATACATTCACTCTTCTACTGGTAGGTAATTGTACAGTTGTCACTTTTCTAAACGAACGGGCATTTCTAAACTTTTTGACATTATGGTTAATTGCATATGTATTTGTGGTTCAAAGCATTCATAGTCAGTTTCATCCATTCGGTTACAAAATGATAACGGTTTTCCCGGTTTTTCAGTTTTTAACTGGGCATTAGACCTTTTTTCGGGATTTGGGGAAAACACCTTTGCTTGTGTGGGTTTTGTGCGTCTAGGTTCTGAATTTGGACCAAATCGGATGAAAAGTGTGACCGTGAAAGTGTGCAAACCGAATTCGGGTGTTTAGTGCCCTGGCGGCCCACCCATTACACTTTTTTCGGATTTTTCGGATCCGAGTGGGAACCTTAATCATTTGACTAGTTTAACTATAAATCGCATGAATCTGTTGAATACGTGATGTCACGAAACAGTATGATACTCGTCAAATAGTGAAGAACAGATGTACTGCATGTAGAGTAAGATGAATGCGAATGATTACCTCTTTCTGAGTAGGGGAGACTGGGGATGGTCTGCGAAGTTTTTGTTCAAGCATTTTTAATAATTCGATTTGTCAC
>JABASC010004467.1:0-11826 GCA_019776185.1 Plutomurus gul | reverse complement strand
TTTTTTAGTGGAAATATTGGATACGCTCTGGTGACCACAATTACTACCCGATTGGCCTGAAACTTAGTAGGTAGTCTAAGAAGCATGGTAGAAACACAGGTAATTGTTAAAAGTCCGAAATCGGGTAAAAAATACCCGGATTTTTAAGTGGAAATATTGGATACGCTATGTAGTCTCAGAAGTATATTTGATCCGATATCGGACTTTTAACAAATTACCTGTTTTTCTACCATGCTGCTTAGACTACCTACTACGTTTCAGCCCAACCGGGTAGTAATTGTGGTCACCAGAGCATACCCCACCCATCTTTACCTGTTTGTTTTGTTACCAACTGGTTTTGCTTGACCTGGCGCAGTGTAAAAATAAAGAATTGGAAAGTTTCAAGACACCTATGTAGTTTGTGTTCGATAGCTATGGAGCTTCTCACGTATGCATCAACTTTGCTAAAACTAATTAGTAGATCAATCCAAATATTAAGACTTCACTGTGTACTGTGTACAATCCATGAAACGATTTGTAAGACATTGCAGTAATTGAATCTGCCGAGTTTTGGTACATCATTACATGACTAATGACTACTCATTGCTGCCAGTTTGTCAGTAGGCTAACAAACACTGGTGGAAATTTTGCATTTCCTCCCCTCGACTTCGTTTAAAAATTTCCCTACTGGGAATAAAGATAAATATGACCTAATGATTGCAAAGCTAAATAATATGAAAGTGTCAACAATAATTGATATCAACTGAACAATCAGTGATCAATTGATAAAATCTCATTATCTTCAACCACAAATATCGGTGAACCCCAACTTTTTATCGAAACCCACTAACTGTTGACATTACTAAAATATACTTTCATTCATCATGGCGACTTGTTTTCTTTTATATTTTATGTAGGAATAATGTGTACTTAATTATAGTTTCTCACTTTGGATTCCACAAGGGATCGTTCTTTTCCAGCCAGCCCACAGGTGGATTTTCCGTCCATGCATTGAAATATCTAACGATATTATTGTGATCCAACTGGGCAAGAGCTTTCACTTCCCTCATTACTCTTATTCTAGATTTCTCTTTATTGGGTAAAGTGATGCGCTTCACTGCATAATGTCGGTCGTCAATTTTTTTCTTGGCTTCAAATACAACCCCAAAGGCTCCTTTTCCCAAGCATTGTATAGGCTCAAACTCCTTCAAGTACTGAGAAGTAAAAGCCACTTCCTCATTTGTATATAACTGAGAAGTATTTGAAGAACTGGAGACACTTCTTTGTCTATTAACAGTGGTAGCACATGGAAGCTCCAACGTGTCACTCACCCGCCTGACCACCAATGCTTTCTCTTCTTCCTATTTAACGAACAAAAATTCAATCTATTTATTTGGAGTAGAATTTCAATTTTAGTTCGAAATAATAGGTTCTGACTACTAGGAGCATACCTTCGCTTTGTTTGTAAAATAACGAAACATGGCTAACATTTCCCTGATTGTATTCGATCTCACAGCGCGGATCACAGGTCTCATGAGCAAAATATTTACAAGAACTGCAGTCAGCAAACTGATTCCAAGCACTTCCTTCCTGTAATGTTCATGAATATTTCTTTTTAAAATATTAAAGTCAAGTCTCAATAAAACTGACTTGGAGTAACAGTAATCTGTGGTCAATGTGTAATAAATGACATTCTCTCCCTACCTTACAACACATTATTTTATTAATCACTATTGAAAAGTACTTACCACCAATACCAGAGTGACACAAATATTATTTGGATGGTCCCATCATCCTCACCAAAGTCTGGACCGTAAATGCTGCTATTATCATCGGAGTCATCAAAATCACCATCGCTTTCTTCATCGGTGTGGTAAGGAGTAAGAGTACCACCGATTATAGGCATTGGTGTGGTGGTAATTTCATCGCGTTCAAAAACATAAAAAGGCTTAAACGCAACAGTCGCCCAATTCGGAGGAGGGGTGAATGCAGTCAATGCCGTATTTTCGTTATCGAATACAACAGCTGCACATAGTTATATTGATTATTTTCACTCACAGAAATTGCAAAACCTAGAATTTATCATTTCATTATAATTAATTGAAAGTGTATTGTACCTCCCGATGTTTTCCATTCTAATTTTAACTGTTCCAAATTTGACCCAGGACTATCTATGCCAAATATCTCTTCAACCCTTTCTGTTGTTGATTGACTTTCTTGAACATAAAACTGTTTCTGGTGCATCCCCACATAAAGGGCTGGTTCTTGTTCTAGCAAAGGCGAACTCTTTAAAGTGTCGATGGCCATCAATTTGCCGTTTTCCAAAACCCAGGCTTGTGAAATCGGACTTCCAAACTACAGAGTCACAAACAGATTAACAGTGCTTATTGTTTATTTAGGGATTCTGAATTTGTTGGCTTTGCAGCGAATGGTTTAGCAATAAATAAATACTCACTTTCTGCTGCCAGACAACATTGTTTTCTCTATTCGCTCCCATAATTAGCCCATCCGGAATCACTACTTTGAGAATATGCGAATATTTTATTGATTCGGACTCGTTCATCTCTAATTCATCACCTCCTAGATCCCCCAGTCCAGCCAAAACTAGTTCATGCGTTCCGACGCTAAAATTCCATCTTTCTGATCCACTTGTAGAGTCAATTGCTCGTACAACATGAGATTGTTTTTTTATTACTAGAACAGGTAAATTTTCAGCGTTAGAATCCGCTTTCGCTTTGGATCCATAGTAGCAGTCCCCCATTCCACATTCATAACGAATAGATCCAGAAAATACATCCACTCCAAAAGTTCTCAATTCCTTGCCTCCTGCAACAACAACCAAATGCATAAATGATTATATACATATGCTTTAATTCGGTTAGAAGACTACAATTCGTTAATTATGTTAAATGCATACAAAACCAAAAATTAAAAGTATTACAAAAACGTTCACAATTTTTGTATTTCTCTTATCAACTCATCATGTCAGTTGGGATTCGATTCCTTTTCTTTCTATTCTATTAGACATTCTTTTAATATCAATTGTACATTTTAGTATCTAAACATGTATTGCATGCGTTAGTAAATTTTTCTGTAGTAAAGAGGCACATTGAAAATTGTGATAATCCATATGGAGTTTGTTTTCTGTTACTACTTGATTCAAATACCCAGAAACCCACATTCTATATATAGGGTCTACAATATATTCTCGTTTTGCATAAAAGTTAGTTAAAGGCTCTATTATATCGTATATATGCACAGGCACAGAAAAGTATGCGTAACTCAAAAAGGGCTTTAGATTATCCCTTATATTTGTAATTAATAAAGATTTTCATTGCAGTTTTTCTTTTCTAACAGTTAAGTCTAAACATACTTTCAGGACTGGACACTAGTAAACATGATAATTTAGCTAAAAAGGAATCGCAGTGCTTTGTGTATATGGAGAAATGAAAATGTCAGTTCAGTAAATTGTGTTACCCGTGATAACTACATCCTTAGATAACTTGAAGGATTTCTTCAGAAGTGAATCAGCATTTAAAGGCATTGGTTGTAAACTGTCACCGTCGTATTTGTATAGACCCCCGGTAAGAGAGGGGATAAGATTGATGAATTTGCCATCGTCATTAAGCTGCAAAAATGTCATGTCAGTTGCATAAAATAATAATTTAAATTCGAACTATTATTTATTAATTAATGAACATAAATCATGTTATACCTGTAAGGACGAAATTGTCGAGGAAAACATCTGACCAGTGCAAATTGACCATAATATTCGTCCACTTTGGTCCAACAGTGACACTTGTCCATCTAGTGTAGCCACAACCACCAGTCTTCCAGTCAGTCCACGTCCAGCTCCTGGATAACTTAGATCTTTGGATGCGCCAAGAGGAACAGGGACCAGGTCATCCGAAGAACTGTCATTACCGAGATCATCTAATTCAGCAGATCCAAGCTTATCCATTTCTTGAACAACATTGCTTTTTTTGCCAAAGTCGGAATTGCAATGTGGTAACTGTGGAATAGTATCCAGTGGACGTAATTTTTTATTCGTATTTTCACCAGAATGTAATTCACTCAGAAAATTATCTGTCTCCTTTTGGCTATTGCTATTACCAAGAATAGTTTTAGTTAATGTGTCTTTATCACGCATATTAAGTTGAAACTCAGATTCTACTGTGTCTATTTTGTTGACTTGCTGTATTGGCAATTCTAATTTTCTAGGTTTGGGTTCAACAGAGGCTTTGACATTCGTAAAACCAATAATGAAGACGACACATAGTCCGAAGAAAATGAAGGGTTTGTGTACGCGTTTCCATAACCTAAATACAAACATTTTTGGTACACCTGCACTCTGCAAGCTGTGCCGCACTCAGTAACTGTGCTATTTTAAAGTTTTACCATCTCCCATTACGATGCAGCCACTTCACTCACAACACGTTCAAACAGACAAGAGTTTCATTGCCTGCTGGCACGACAGATATAATTAGTAAACATTTCTTCCGTCTTCATAAGCACAAACAATTTAATGGTAAAACAAAACCATTTTCGGAACTTTTAGAAGAAAATTTTCTTTCCATTAAATGGTTGAGTAACTCTGTAGGACATTTTAAAATAATAAAGTCCCTTATATTATTTTGATTAACAATATATCATTGGGTTTAGTTAACACAAACATACTGATTGTGTCATTGTGTTTACATGCGTAAATAATGTGAATGTAAAATGAGACAAGATGCCACATATATATATATGCGATTCACCCACTTTTATGCATAACTCAAAAGACTCGTAGCTGGACCTACACTTGTTTGGTATAAATGATTTGTTCGTAATCCTGTATAGCCGTCAGTTGAGAATTGAGATACATTTTCCAATATTTAAAATGTAATTTGTTACAGCTGATACCTCCATAAAGTACAACGTGTCACGGGCCACGGGCACGGTGTGAACGTGCGTATGCATGTGTACGTACGTAATACGTAATTGTGTGGAGAAAGTGGGGATGTGGATGTGTCAACTCTGCATTGCACGAAATAACATTACAAAATAACACAGCACAGATCTACATCTTCGCAACAGGGTTCTTCACTATATGTGCATTTATGTTGAAAGGCAGGTTGCTTGGAAGAATTTTACATAAATTATAATCCACAATTAGGCATCATTAAGAATTAGGGGTGATTCACATAGGGCGTCTGTAAAATATCCCGATTTTTGGGCCCCCTCGCCCCCGTCCCATTTTGTTCCAAAAACTAGGACCCCCTCCCCCCTTAGGACGTCCAAAAGTAAAAATTATACTGCATATAAAAATAATTAGTTCACATCGTGATCCTATTCTATTTGTTACGCCAGTTACGCTAACAATTTAATGTGTACATTTTGTAAATTAATTGTATTAAATTACAATTTATAATTTATTTTCCTGACAAGGGAAAGACAAGTGCTACTCTGTACTGAAAATTGGCATTTAGGCAGGCATTTTCACCAGATTTGTTTTCATGTACTTACTCCATTAAATCTATATGCCATATTATACCGTATACATCTATGAATGCACCATGCTTGCCACCATGCACCATGCATTGTATTTGATTTTTGCAGATATTCGACTGATTCAATATCATTAGGTTTCACCTCATCGGACGACGGTAATTTTAAATATATTTGGAAGGGGAAATGCAGCCGTGCTTTAGTTATTACAACAAATCTTATCCTACCGTCAACCGCACACTGATTGATATCTTCAATTTTTGACCATACACAAACAAAATAAAAGCTGGATGAATCACAATGAATATGAAAGCATTTAATTAACTCCTTATATTAGATAGATGTCTATGAATTAACTAGAAAGTTCTAGTCGTATCAATGCAATGTTGCCATTGTAAGCAAATGCACGGGTGTAGTGTAAAGTGTAATACACACTCTGTATTTCATAATGTAAATGTAAACGCGATCAACAAGGACTGCAAAGCATTTGAGGTCTTATATAGAGGTAATATATTAAGAGAATTACAGGTAGATAAATACAACTAGGCAGGGGCGGATGCATGACTCAGTTTGGGGGGAGTAGATAAAACCTGTTGCGAATAAAAAATGCTTTGGTTATCTAGAGTGAGAGTGAGTACATAAATCAGATTTTAGAGGGAAAGTACATATATATGTGAATTTTGTACTACACCTTGCCGGAAAGAGGGCAGAAGGAAAAACTTTATTGTCATCTGAGTTGACATTTCAACCTTGCCGATACGACACAGAACTTTGAATGAAATTATTTTTAGTTGATAATGTCATAATATGGCGAAAGTTTAAAATCAGTAGTTCATTAGAATTGATATTGCGACATTTGAAAATGGTTTTGCTTAGTGTAATACGTCCAAGCGTATGAAAGTTTAATGTTAAATTCAAACAAATCAATTATTAATAAAAAGGTGGGCTCAACCTTAATTGTATTCATCGTGAAGTCCCAGAAATCCTAGGTAAAGGCCAACGCAACACCGCGGAACTCGGAATTTCTTAATAATTTACGGATTTTTCATACTGACTGTAACATGAGCAGAATGAGCATTATTGTTGGGGCATGCACGTGTATTTACTTGTACACGTTTTGCCGCCATAATTTCATAAGGTAATCATATGTACATCGGTGGTAAAACATTCTTTACATGAATTTATCGTGTAAGATAATTTGGAATTCTTAAAAGTATTGTTAGATGCATGCATAACCAGTGCAAGTGCATAGTATAGTGCATTGCTGTTGAGGTTGGTTGAGGAGCAATAATAATTGGACGTTAATTTGTTCATATATAATCCCTCTGTAAAACCGTGTTCATTACCGGTCACTTGAAAACAACTTTCAAATAATTATTTCAATCACACACAAACAACATAAATAAGTATGACGGAGTATAAGCCGCTGGCGAATTAGCGGCTACTAAAATGTCATATGCATAATCTTCCTTGCTGACATAAATTTGTAACAAAAAGTGACGAAGAAAAACGAGTACATCAAAGGTTGTCCAATCTTTGTTTTCAATTTTTTATTTACCTTCAATAGTTTTGATATGAAACAAACGTTGTTAAATAGTATTTATATGCAAAAACACTCAGGTGGGATTTACCGATGTAAAATGCATCCAAAAAATTTGAGGTTGAATAAAAATAATGTGACTATAATCTTGATTTTGTAGTGTGCTCCAGCTTATTGAGTTTTACAACTATGTCAATGTTCAGATACTTCCACACGGCTCGTAATCAATTGTATTCAACAGTTATTGCCGAAAAGAGTGTTCTTTCAAAGCTACGTAAAAGGACTGGTTATTCGTTTTCAAAATGTAAAGAAGCCTTGCAGAAACATGATAACGACTTAAAACTAGTAAGATAATGATAATTTTCAAATGTAATCTTTACTTTTTATTGCAATCTCAACCTTAATAATTATATTCTTTCATGAACACGAAGGCAGAACAATGGCTCAAAAGTCAAGCACAAGCCCACGGTTGGGAAAAGGCTACTAAACTGCAGGGCAGAACAACCGGGCAAGGTTTGGTCTCTATCCTAACGAGTTCTTCGAATGCGGTTATTGTTGAAGTAAATTGTGAGACTGATTTTGTTGCACGCAACAAAAAGTTCCAAAGTTTGGTTCAAAGAATAACTCAAGCGTGTTATGTGTTTTCAAATAATGAGGGCCCTCTAAGTTCATCCGTTTTAAAGGTATGATTAAAATAGTAGTTGCCGTATTCAAATATGAAAACCTCATGTCTATGCATAGAATAACGTTTGCTTTCAAAGCAGGCAGACATTATTCTATGATGTCCATGGTTATGCCATGGTATGATGATAGTTCGTAAGTCACACGGCATCATTGCCAACGTACGCATGATCCTACTATGCGAAGAAATCACAAAAACCCACACTTTTATTGGCTTTTTACAATTGACTGGAGATACGTTAAATGATATGAATGAAATCACTCTTTGAAATTGTAGGCTAGACTCGACTCACCCGATCACCTTTTAAATATTAATAATTATATTAGATAGATATCTAGGGTTTTAACAAACAACATTTGTTTGTGTATGAATGACAGTAAGTATATATACCATAGACATCTATCTAATATAAGGATATATACTCCCAGGCAGATCATAGAATAACGTGTTTTTCTGCTGTATAAGAACAATAAATTACGCACAAATATTGAAGATCGTTCGTTCAAGGATAAAATAGTCATTGGCCGAGCATTTAGTTAAGGGAAGCGGTGTTACCCTATAAAATGAGCGGCAACATATGAATGCACTTATTTGTTGAGTATTCATTTTATTTATTCAATTTTATTAGAAATTTGCCATTCAAGTGTTTTGCTCATGTACAACACGTGATTGATGGAGGAGTCGGGTGGCTGTGACGTATGCAGCCTCCCAAAACAGTTTTATTGGTTGCTTTATTTACCTCGCTGCCCAATGAGCCCGTTTTGGGAGTCGTTTTCCTTGAATTACGAGCTTCAATATTTGTGCGTACTTTATTGTTCTTAAACAGCAGAAAAGCAGCGTTATTCTATGATTTAATTATTATATATGTATATATTCTAATACATTGCATTGCAGACACTCTCCTATTTGGAGGTGATCGTACCAATTTGTGGCGCACATGGATACTCGACCGTAAGAAATTGCTAATTTCTGTTCTCGTCGCACTTGTGTTCATTATTTGTGCTTGCGTGGCTGCTGCAGTGACATTGTCATTTTCAAATTCAAGTCAGTACCTTTTAAACAAATCCTTGCAACAAAGAGGTTTTTATCTGCAGATCAGGATGTATGTTTTACTGTCACTATTTTAGCCGTCGTTGTACCAACTCCTTCTCCCGTACCTACTACAACTACCAGCAAACCCTTGCCGACAACGGAAATTACAACCACCTCGAGGACAACAACTCCGAGAACAACTGTGGTGCCCACCACAGCGCCGATGACCACGTCAACAACGCCACCCACAACAACAACACCGAAAGAACCGACCACCACCAGTTCGCCAAAAACAACACCCACAACTGAGGCAACAACAACGAAACTCACAACTCTGGCACCCGTAGATCCACAAACCACTACAACCTTTCACCCAACTACTCTGACGGTACTTTCCATTCTGTCTATAATTACATTTTTGGCATCTAAAAGTGCTGCATAAGTGATCTGCCGACCGTTTTTCGTACATTTGGACGTAAAACGGTGTTAAACCGGTAAAGTATAGTTGTATTTATAGGTGTTTGGATTGGGACATTGGCCGGATGTTGGATTATGTTTTACAGTAGAATTGCAAAGTTCTTCAACCAGTACAGGTTAGGTGCATTTCAGAATTTTTGTTTCAAAATGTGAAGCCTACAAAATGTTTGTTTCCATTGTTACCAGGTGCCCGTTTCACCAGCTTTCTATAAAGTGTAAAGTCCTATGGATATAACATTACACTTTACACTTTACCAACGCTGGTGAAACGGGCACCAGCTCCAGCTCCCATTCAAATAATAGTATTTGTACTTGTCTCCAGTGCATACCTCATTATAATGGGAGATGGAGACAACATGAGATTTACATCATGGCATCATGGAAACAAACATTTTTTTAGGCTTCACTTTTTGAAATAGAAATATTGATATACACTTAACCTGTAGAGGTTGTTAATGTAGTAATGTAGTAAATGTGTAAAGGTATGTTCCTTAACAGGGTGTTAAGGAACATTGGTATAATTGTATTTGGCAAATGTGCTGTTAACTTTAAAATTCCGTAAGAGCAGGTACTTATTTAGAAATGAAAATTGGTGGGGTGCTCAACTCTTCCTACTAATGTTAGCTTTAATTGTTCGATATTTTCTCACTAAATGGTTCCAGACCAGGGTGAAAAACCTTAATCTCTGGCTGCAGGGCAAGTAGGTTTGGGCCCCACTATGACAATGTTATAAGAACGCACCGAGTTTATTTGTGTAAACTGCCATTGCAGACATTATACATGTAAACACGTTGGGAAGGAAAGAAGTTTTAAAAATTACTAATGAGAAGGCAAAAAACTATGTTGATTTTTTAACATTATAAGGATTGATGCATTTAATCTGAATCAAAATTGAAAATAGTGTATATTTACATTGATTTTATCTAAATGTAAACATTGTGAAATGGAAGATTTATTTATCTATTTTGTAGCCTTTGCCACCTTACCCCGAAACTGTTCCACCTGTTTCACTTTTGATTAATATGGGAATGAGCCCATATTTTACAATAATACCATGCAGTCCAATACATCCATTTCCAACTTTCAAATATAATGTCACTGTACTAGAAGCTCACACTTACACTGGCGAAGGTAAGTAACTTTCGAAAGATAATTTACATTTCAAACCATTGCGAATCCAAAAGAGGAAAGGCATTCAAAGGGTGGAAATTGATCTTTGAAAAACAAATTATTTTTCTGTCAACTGTGTCACAAAATATTGGGCGTAAACAAGACAAATGCGTTCATTTAAGCTTGCTTGATTTGAAGAAAATGGGTCTGCCTGAATTGTCTGTTTTGTGCTTGCTGACAATATCATACATACATACGTGGTAATAATATTCTCCGGAACTCTTTTAAAATTGAGGTTCATAATTGACGATGAATGTGATAATGAAATTTCTTAATTTCACTGTTTAATTTTATTGAACATTTGATTCAGTTATTTATTTAAGTGTCCATATTCATTTGCGAATTCAATCTGATATTATAGTATAATTACATTAGACCAAGAAGCAAGCACATTCTTTGCATGTCAATTTCCACGCCCTAAAGTATTTATGTATATTCATTTCAGATATGCCTACTCAAACGACCGGTACTAATTCAATTATTATATACCTATTTTAGACCAAGACACAAAGCAAAACGCGAAAACATCAGCAGCTCGAGTAGCAAATATGGCGTTATTTGAAGTCATATATCCACATCCCATGAATCCTGCGAAATTCCCGTGTAGTGCAAACATAACATCGTAAATAATTAGTACATCACTATTTTGTAATTTCTTTTAAAACTTGTAAACTGTTGGAGGCATATATATGACACGTTTTTAAGATTGCTGACCTAGACTTTGGAAAAACCTAGAAACCGCATTAAAAGCTACGTCGCTTTTTAACTACATTTTACAACAAGAACTTGTTTGATGTAAGCACACATTTATTATGTCATCTAAATAATTTTTGTATCCCGCACCAAAATCATTTCTATTCCTATTGATTCAAATCATTAATAAATGTTTATGAATTTTTGATGAAAAATTAAATTATCCAACACGTGGTTTGACATTATGGTGATTGAAGGCAACTTTCCCTTTTTGAGTATTTACTTTTTTTTAAGTCGGTATATTGTATATACATAATATTCAATTGTGGTATGGTTTATGATAAAGGAATACATAATTTTGAAAACAAATCAACTGTGTTCTAGTTGCAGCCGCACTTTTTCAGTTTATTTAAGTTATCACTTGATTAAACTTTTATCAAATTATAATGATAAATTTTATGCATCATGCTGAGCAAGCATCCTTGTAAGGGTTTCGCAATGAGAGGTCATTAACCCTTTCTCATGGTTCGTCGCATATATACGTCAGCTATTTCCAACACGGTATATCGTGAGACGACGCAATTGTGCTAACAGTTTATGTTGTAACTAAAGGTAGCTACTATAGTGACACTGAATGTAGAAAGATTTGTAAGCGGGTTCCTGCGAAGTCAAAATATCGTCGCTTATCTACTCTTGTAGAAAAACTTCCCATCTTTCATTTGGTGTACAATACATGGTTCAGAAATGGGCAGGGCAGGCCAAG